>WEDG01012662.1:37500-54899 GCA_017591395.1 Schistocephalus solidus
ATGAGCTGAGAATTTATTCACGCATGGGTCTCGAAGGGGAAATCAGTCGATTGATGTCTCGATCTGGCGTCGGCATACGACAGTTCGACCGTCGTATTCGGACTATGTCCACCGTGTGCTCTACAGCAGGCTGATGCAGGAACGGTGACTTGCACTGGATTATAGCGAGAACAGACTTGCGCTGCATATGCCCTCACTCCTACATCTGGGGCCCGCGGTGTCAAGAAGACCGAGTGTGGGAGAGGGCACAGGCCCACACACTGCGGTCCACCACAAGCAAGAAAATACTAGCAAAAGGAAGGGGCGGCTCGGATCGGAGCTGAGTGGGGAAGTGCCATAAAGGCCACATTAAGAAGGAGCCATTGTAGCCTGACTCTCAGCCCACCAGTCAGCCACTCCACACAAAACACACATTGGGCTGACCACGTGGTCCGAGTTATCCTGTCAGTTGGCAACCTTCCAAGCCACTGCTGTTAACGCATCAGGATAGCTTCAAGCGCGTCAGATTGTTTCTAGTGAGGAAAATGTGCTGATCCACCAACCTCTACCCGACCTCGACCACCGTCCGAGCCGGTCAGTTTGCTGATGTGGGAGTGGTCGCAGTGGCTGACAGGGCCGGTGAACCATTCTTCGCGCGCCGCAGCACGACCTGGCCCCGCTGAACTCACACCAGGATGGCCAAAGAGGGAGCCATTGCCAGCGATGGTGTCAGCATACAGAGCTCTACGCAGTGATCGTTGATTGGCTTGTATTCCGTAAAAGTGTAGCTTTTTCCTGTTCTTTCTAATATCTCTGACGATGCAGTCCTGCACGAGTTCGAAAGGTCAGAACTGTTCCGGTGCTCGGCCAGGCTTCATCACTTACACACCTAGAGCTCGAACATTCACGTGCATTTGTGAAAACTTCAGGAGAGGCTTGCAAATCTTCTCTTTAAAACACGGACATATTTATAAGGACATAAAAAAACTCAATGGAAAAATGCGCCCTATTTAGGTAGTCATTTTATGCAAGTGTGATTTTTGCAGACAAGCATTCAAAGGCTGTCATCCTGGCGTGACGGAGATGGCTTTAACCCCTTCCTAATCACCTACTTACATTCAATGTCAACTGTGAAACCATAGACCATAAAAACTTTGAAACCGTCTGTAAATGAAGGATTCAAAGCGCCCTGATTAGCACTGGGCAACTCTGTTGCTTTTTAATTTTCTCAAAAATTAATCCTTTATCAGGCTATTTGAGGGTTTGTAGGCGCAAGCCATAATTTGATATGAATAATTGGGCCGAAGTACATCAGCCCCAGCGAGATAACCGCATAATATCCATTAAGTTACCAAAAGCCGCCCAGATACTAATCTAAAAGCCCAGACACGTGTTTCGCCAATAGTCTGCCACTGCTTGACACAGCTGCGAAAGGTTCGGCTCAGCAGTGGGTCCTCCAGCGGTCCTGCGTGCTTTCGGGTAGATTGTCGTTTATTTTTAATTTCCCCAGAAGTTAATCGATAATGTGGAGTAAATAGTTTGCTTCATTCTGCAGTTCATAATCTGCAAAGTTCTTACCACGAACTCTTGACTGGTGTCGTCCTGGCTGCGATGAAAAGCAAGAACCGCATCGTAGTGTTGTCGAGGGCCATCGACCTTGTCAACGGGTGTGGACAGTTGACAGGAGAGTTGAGTCGTTTCCGGTCTACGAGTGGGGGTGATGGATTAAAGTACTCTAATGAGCGAGTTGGAAAGTGACGCGGGGAGCTGGGAAAGGAGGCAGAATCAGCTGGCTTACGTGAGGTTCTGCGATTGCACGGAATTGTCATTCAAGTAGGCGAGAAGGCTGCTGGCGGATGCCACGAGCTGCGAATGAAATTCCTCTAACGGCACTCTCTTCAGAACAAAGCACCTCACTGGGCGCACCACAGACAAATTGAAGGCCAGCATTCGATAGCCTATTAATAAACAAATGCGAGTTCTGTGGGTTGGTAGGTAGAAAATGCAGAACTATATGGGGTGGATAGGTGGGAATGAAGACGGGCAGAAGAAAACTGAGGCGGTAAATAAGATAGAGGAGGAGGAGGAGGAGGAGCATATACATACCAGGGTCAACTGTTTTCTCCGCAACCTTTGTGATCACAACATTGTTTTCTAGTGGAGTAAGCGATGCGTTGGGAGGCGGTCTGGGAGTAGCCTCATGCTTGAACTTCCAAAAGAACACCCAGAAAACTTTGGGAGAGAAATAAGATGGCATTCGCAGGTGCAACTTACGATAGGAGGCAGAACACAGGAAAATGCAGAGCGCCAAAGCGTTAATAAACAGAGGAATCGAACCGCCATCAGTAGATATCAGAGAGGGTGTGTCTGTGGTTATCACATCCTTAGACATAATAGGGAAGCTAAAATGGATAAAAGAGGGTTATTAATCCAAATCAACTAGGTTTACGTCTCTCTTGTCACTCACGGTTGAGGGGCAAGAGAATGCAAACATGATCCTCTTCTTTAACAAAGCACGAAGTTGTTTTTACTCGACCAGCGGGGCTCTCAGGATTTGAATTTGACAGATGAGGATCTAGGAGTTAAGGCTACAGAAATTTGAAACCATCTGTCGCCGCTGCCGGCTGGCATCGGTTTTCGGGCATAAGCTCGTGACTCCATTGTGGAGAAAGCGCTCAGGCATGTGAGCTGCAGACCGCACCTTCTACGGCAGTGGCATCTGCTGTAATATGGTTTAGCTAGATAGCGCTTAGAAAAAGGTCGTGCCTCATGGTAGGTGACATTAATCTGTCCGCCATACAATCACGCGTCACCTGTTGCAGTCGTCTTACGGGTTGGCGTCCCCTCCACAGTACACTATTCCTATGAATCACCAGGAATGTTCAGGATTCAGATTCATGCAAAAAATTCGGGAACTGGAATTGATGCACCGGGTAAAGCTGACTCAAGAATCCGCCACAGAATCCAAAAGGCTTGTCATCGGAAATCGACGGAACAGTGGCGACAACCTGGGTTTCGATGCAGTTAATAGATGAGCTACTACTAAAACCTGAAAAGATAGCTTTTGATCTCGTACTCAAATTACAAGAGGAGCGCTACGCAGACTGACTGCATTCGTGTGGGCACGGACACGGCAAGCTCGGTCTTCGTATGTCGCTGAATACGAAGGGGTGAAAAGAGCACATGGGAATGGCACTGCTTTTGCGTTTCAAGCGCTCACAAAAACATACCCAGATTCGAAAAAGTTTGATTTAAAATCTTCGACGCAATGAAATTGTCATACCCTTTACTAGGACGTTCCAAATCGTGAGGCTCGTATATCCTGTGTGAATGAATAACACTTCCCATTCAGGAACGCTGTAAAGAACAGTGTTAACGTGTCCAAGCCCCCGCCGGCAGAAAAAAACCAAATATGCCGTTAAATTATTCAACCAACTAGCACCGATTAAACGAGCCTAAATTCCCGGAGACCCAAGTCTTAAAGTCAATGTCAGAAAGGACGGTCAGGGATGACAGGACGAAACTGATGCTGGTAAAATATGACCTCAGAGAAGTCGTTTCTACCAGCGATGGTTGATTCGAAGGAGGCAAATGTCCTGATAAGTCACTAAGAAAGAGATATGACCATGATTAAAACTTTTTCGAGTTGCTCAATGCGCCATCTCTGGATGCGCCTAACGACACCACAACCACAGCTGCTACAGCAAAATGTCCGGTCACTGCGACCACGTCACCATTGGTTGCCACGATGGGACGCAAACGATGGTGGACAGACAGCACACCTGTGATTATTTCCCAGCAACTTGAGAAGATATTTCAGTATATGTGCCACACCGAAGCTGTTTAAACTACAGAGTCAGTCTATTCATCACGTACCACGGAGATATGTGCTGGTTGCCTCCCGGACAGTTTAGCATCTCGCGAAGAAAAACAACGACGCCTTACATTACACCGCAAGGTTTAATGTGTGAAATCAAGTGCCCACCCTGCAATGAAGACATGAATTTTCCATATTTTGCTGTAGCGTTCAGTCAACAAAAGTAGCTTATTGAAAGACTCGAAGCGTGATTTTGTGTTTTCAGACCCCAAAAACTATCAGATTAAACGTTTGGTAAGCACAATAAGTATTTCGAGCGGACACTGGCATCCGGCAAAGGTTTTGTGTTTGGTCACCAGCTCAGTCCGACGTTGCAAAGGTAAGATCTTCCATTTCTCACCTCGGCTAAATAGATGACCACGCTTTTTCTAGGAAAATTCTTCGAGGAAACACAATTTTCCTTTGATCGGATATTTGTATCCGTAAATGCGATCTAAGACTGAACTTCTGGAGACCTAACGCACTGCTTATACCCTCTTCCTTCCTCCAAGACGGTGGAAGCCTCAAATATATCGAATGTTTATGGGTTCACTTGTGCAATCGGTAATCTAGGGCCAATAATCAATCTGCCTACACAACTTTCGCGGAGCATATCTATTGAAAACATGTTGGCTAACACAGGTTCGAATGTATCAGACTACGTCGAGACCCTCCCGCTCTTTGACGGCAAAAAATTGTTGTGAGGAGGGATCCTCCAAAGAATAGTTCAGAGTTACGTTCACGGACACCTCGACGATGGAAGTGCACAGCCAATCGAGGAGACTTCATGTCACTGTTACACTCTCGGATGATAGAGTCATGCACTCCGTCGACCCAAGTAGGGCCTCAGTCGTGATGTTCTACTTGTATACCTGCCCAAGACGCCATCTTTGTGATAATAAAATGAAGAAGTGAATGGACAGAGTTAAGTCCATCCTTGAGAGGATGCCGGGTTCAATGATCTCCGATGCTTAGGAATGGAAATTTAACAGGACAACGATTTTTCGGGGGTTTATGCCAATAAGCAAAAGGCATGGATCGCAGTGGTTCGGCGAAACATAGACTCCGAGATTGAGTATTTCAGTGTTTTTGTCGGCTTATACATGTGCAACTGGACGGTTTACCACCGTTAATGACTTTCGCGCATAGTCGCCATGACGGACTTACCTCGGCTCTTTTTATGCTGTGCTGGACTATATATACAGCTGCCCCGAGTCAAATTTTGATGATTACAACAGTTACATCCGTGGGTAGCAAGCATGCGACTATGTTCAACTCTGACAACGAAGTGTGCGGATCAAGCTACGTTCCTTTCTATTTGGTAATTATTCACATGCCATGAGGGTCTAAGAAAGAAATGACGTGCGAATTTGGCAGAGATTGATTCTTGTAACTGCCAATGAGACGAGATCATGTCTTGGATAATCTTAACAAGCAGTGAGTTTAACTGTCCAGGTCGACGACTTCTAGGTCCTATGCGTTTTTCAAGTCGCGATATTACATTCTTGCGTCGTATAAAGATTACGGATTGAACATCTTGGATTGAGTATCTAGCACCTACAGATGCGAAAGATTGATAGTATGCGTATGTACAACATCCCTGGCCCTCAAGTATTCCTCGCACACTGGACGCAGTAGTTGGTTTGCGGGTGGTGGGAAACTTCGGGGTGTGTGGTGAAAATCTTAATTGACAGCTACTTTTCTCTTTGGAACATTTAATAAATGTTGAACTTCTCCATAGAACAAACCAGTCTCCAAAAATTTTGATAAATTGCAACTAAATAAATTATAATTTTTCAACACAAGATTAAAATATTATTAAGGTATGCAGTGTTTAGCGTGGATAAAACTATCCTCATGTCATAAGACGTCATATTAACCACTGAACGAGAGTCATGCAAACAGGGATGAGGATTGGGTTCTCCTTCCTTCAACCGCAACGGCTCAGCGTTCGTAGATAAAGCAAGTTTCTGAGGTGGGTTAGATGTCCATCTCTGATGACTTTATGAACAGATGATTGGCTTGGAGCCAATGGTGTCTCTAAAGGCAGAATAGTTGGGATTTTACTGCACCAATGGGAAACTATTGAGCTCGCCACAAAAGTTCTGATGATGTCATGATGTCATGGAATCATTCGAATGCAGCCCTGGCAACACTCAATGTTGATAACCCGTGAAAACACCATATAGGTAAGCTGTACAACCGATTGTAATTCGATGAAGGTGAGGTGAGCTAATGGAAACAAGTACATATCATTGAACAACTAGCTACTTGCACTGCGACCATTAAAAAGTCCACCACGCAAATTAGATAAAGTGATCGTTGATAACGGAAATCATGCAAGCATGACAGCACCCGTATAGAGCTCTAGCCTAGGCCAGACTATATATATATATATAGTCGATATCGATATATGTTAAGGTTCATGTTGTAAGTCGATGGACAACACGCAAAAATTGAAGCATGGTCATAGAACGGTGACGCCGTTGACTTTTCCAGGTTCGAGTTGATTTATAGTCATGATAAATTCTGCGCTCGCCTCGGCTGTGGCATCCTTAACGCACACCGGCAAAGGATGATGACCCATTTGCTAGACCCTTGTGTGTGGACTGTCACCGCCGTAGTCGAGCGCATGTTTGTGTTTTTCCAGTCCCAGTGAGGGTTTGTATTGGCGGAATCAGCCCGAAACAGGCTGTATCAATCTACCCATATTTGCAGTCATTGATTGCACGGCCTAGAACAGCCGAAACACTACGAACGGTCTATGGATCACCTGAGAAACTTAACAAAACTAATTTTCCTCATAATTCAAGATTGTTTTAGATGTATAAATCATGGCTTCCTCAATTATCCGAATTCATCTGTTCTATTATCAATAGCCTGAACATGGCATAAAAGAGGAATGACAACAGACCTGGTGAATGGTGTCTAGTAGGACTAACTGCAGAAACCAGAGTTACCAAAACTCGTCAAGAAACTGAAAAGGCGTATGAGATTGATGTCAGAGGAGAAGCAGGAAGTTTATTTGGCACGAAATTGAAGTGCTTGTATACAAATACGCAAAGCCTTTTATCATAAAACTTGATGAGTTAAACATTTGCCTTGCCGAAGTATCTCCGGATGTGATATCAGTAACCGAAACCTGGCTGTTTGGCAGTATTTGAGATAGCGAAATAACAGAGAAAACCGACAGGATGGTGGAATAATTGTGTATGTGAAAGAGGTGCTCATAGGGTCCGACGAGACCAGCATTGCAATGCTGGTCTCGTGGTGGTAGTCAACCATATGGCTTCAATTGAAGCCATATGGTTGACCATCAAGGCTCTTGGTTCTCCATGTCTGCATGCCCTCACTGTCTATCGGACACCTTGTATAGACCGAGTCGCAGACAACCACTTGTTTGAAACAATTCTGAAAAGTTCTCCAGTCGACCTAATGTCCTGATTATGGGAGACTTCAACGCACCAGGAATAAACTGGAGCACTGCCCAAAATCGACTTTTGATTATGTTTTTCTGCAAAATACCTTAAAGGCATTCATCACACAATATGTCCTTTTCCCCACCAGAACACTGAAGGACAAAGGCCTAAATTTCTCGACCTAGTTTTCACGAAAACATTAGACAGCATTAACGTGCTTATTCAAATGCCTCCGCTCGGTCGAAGTGATCATGTGGTGCTTATGTGGGACAACTCCTTATTCTCCGTTGTGCCTGCTATAGACGAAAAACAGCGGCAAGTTGGGCAAGGAAATTTTAAGAAGCAGCGAGCAGATGTAGCAGACCTCGAACTGAACCTTGATGTTTTCAAGCTTTGTGAACGAAGATTGGGAGTTCCTCCGGAATGTTCTTCTCATTGACAACCACTGCTCACTAACAAGTGTCCATCAGAGCAAGCGTCCTGGGTGGCTAGACAGCAACATAAAAAGATGGAAATAAACAGGAAGCACTAGTTGTGGAGAAAATATTGCGAGTCTAATCAAGTTGCATATTTTAACAAGTTTAAAACACAGATAAACAAACTGAGAAGCTTTATCCTTAAAACGCGAAAATAATTCGAGAAGACTTTGCTGCAAAAGGCAACCCAACCGGATCTGCCAACAGTATAAGCTACTTTCTCAAACGGTGAAGCCTTACAAGACCTGTAAACCCAAAATGACCTTGGTATGCTGACGACCACCACCTTAAAACCATCCTCTTACTGCTCGAAAGTGGCGAAGAGCACAATGGCTGTGTTACATGCCATCGGACGAGCCTTTTTCGATTTCGATGTAGATCTCTTTGCTAAGGCTTTTGGAACATTTGTTAGGCGGCATTTGGAATATGCTGTACAAGCCTGTTGACCCTGGACAGTTCAAGCTCAGAACTGCCTTAAAAGAATACAGAGCTGAGCCACCAAAATCGTTAGACGTCAAAGCTCCTTACCATATCCAGCCCTGCCTAACGAATCTTTATCTGTTCCTTTTGAGTTATAGGCAAATGCGTGGTGGTCTCCTGTAGACATTCCGCATTGTGAAGTGATTGGATTGTTGCCTGGAGTTCTCGGACTTCTTTGTAGCTCCTGCCACGACCCATCTCCGAGGTCACCCATTAAAAACTGCACGTCCAGCAGGCGAGACTGGATGTGCGCAAGTTCTCCTTCTCTGTCAGAGTGGTTTAATCATGGAATACCCTCCCTAGAGACGTTGTGATATCATCTTCGCTGGAAAGTTATAAAAGGAACCTTGACAGATAAATGTTCCAAAACAAGTGGGAGCGATGATTAATTTTTCTCTTAACTCGCTAGAGTCATGCACCACTTGTCATATTTTATGATTGCTTTTGAACTTTTGCAATCCACATGGTTTCTCTGTATAACTGCGCTTAATTTCACATTTAAAAATATGGTACTCAAAGGATCATGCCTATTCACCTCAATAAATTGAATTGAAAAATGGATGCCACAATTATTCACAAAAAATAACGTAGATGTTACTGTGAAAATTAGCGTTCGTTAAGTACGCAAAGAAATTATGTGAGGGTATCATGCTTCCGAATAATTATTCAAAACTCAGATGGCGATTATATGCCTTTTTACGGCTCTCCATAGCTCACATAGGGAAGTGTTTTTTCAGCCGAATTACGATCCGACGGAAAGGCACGAAAAGGAGGATGCTGAGAAGAGAAATGAATAGGACAACTGAACAGGGGGGGAAATGTCTCCAAATAAAAGAAACTGGAAGTAGAAGTGATGAAGAGGTCTTTCTTGTGGCACTCCCCGTACATCATCAATGCAGGTCCTCACATGAGAAAGAGGACACTAAATACGAAGAACCCCACTGTACAGAGCTCGTTTAACGAAAAGGAAGGCGCTCCAGAACTCGGTTGACAACCACTCATCAGAACTCAGCGTGGGCGTAATGGACAGCAATTCTTCTCGGAAAGCAATGACAGACTCCAGCAATAAATCACACGAAATGAGCAGAAGTCTAAATGGAGGAGATACCTAGTCTAAATTGAGATGTTTTTCATACCAATGCTCAGAGTCTCCTTTTTGAAAAGAGACTAACTCAAGGCACTAGTCCCAGCCCGAACCCTCGATGTCATTGCCATTACGGAGGCGTAGCTCAAAGCCGAAATCGCAGCTAGCGAGGTTTTGATAGATGGATACCAGCTCTTTCAAAGAGCCCGTGAAAATAGATAGGCAGGTGGAGTTTCCGTGTACGTTAGGACGGGAATCTCCGCAGTCAAACCGAGCCCACGCCCTCTTCCTTTGAATATGAATTTTCTCTGGATAAACATTAGAAAAGTTTGTTCACAGAACCTACAATTCTTAACGATCTACAGACCACCAAACATCCCATGTTCAGTTTGATGAGTCACTCTTTCATTTGGTCAAGGAAGTAGCAAGTCACCAGGAGGTGCTTATTGCTGGAGATTTCAATGCACATACAGTAGACTAGGGATATCTGACAGGTGACGGTGCGCAAACTTTCTTCGGCAGCAAGCTAATGGATCTCACTCTCGACTAACCTCTGGTACGTAAGATAAATATACCAGTGAGATTTCGAGAGAACGAGAGAGCCAATTGCCTGGACCTAATATTTACGAAGGACTCCTCTTACATTGATTAA
The DNA here is from genome assembly GCA_017591395.1 of Schistocephalus solidus. NCBI lineage: Eukaryota > Metazoa > Platyhelminthes > Cestoda > Diphyllobothriidea > Diphyllobothriidae > Schistocephalus > Schistocephalus solidus. Next base: position 47,447 of record WEDG01012662.1, read on the forward strand.
GTGTATTCTATTGCCTCCTTCGGTAAGAGTGACCATAGTACGCTGATGCGGGATTACTCACTTCATTCTCAGCTCCAGTAGAGAACGGAAGGCAAGCGAAATATATGGAAGGCTGATTTAACCACGATGAAGAAAGAACTGAGGTCCGTGAAATGGGATTGTTTGCTCAAAGAGAATCTTGAGGATGACTGGCGATCTTTTAAGATGATTTCAATCGATCTGATTGAACACATTTGTCCAGTGAATGTGCAAAAGACAAGTTGCTCTGCCTGGTTAAGAATAGAACTTAACAGGCAGTTAAAGAAGACGAATAAATAATGGAAGGTATTCAAGGAAACAGGGTCAGCCGAACATCTCCAGGAATTTTGTCACCAAATAATTGTCGTCAAAAAAATTACTCGTCAGGCAAGGAAGAACTATGAATCAAGAATTATTCAGCAGGCGGAAACCAAGCCAAAACATTTTATTCAATTATATCAAAAGTAGATTAAAAAATCAAGGACCCAGTCGCAGTCCTTTATGGATGAGAATGGTGTTGAAGTCGTTGAAAATTGTGAGAAAGCCAAGCCCTTGTTCGGTTATTTGTCTCAGTATTCTCTAGAGAACCTGAACTTCAGCTTGTCCACATCAACAGTGCTCTTATACCTCTCATGGTATGAGAACTACAAAATCTCAAAGAAGCAAAGTCATCTGGTCAGGACGATTTACCAACAAAGTTCTTGATAGAACTGGCGGGCGAACTCTACAAACCCCTAGCGCATATATTCGATTCATAGTTTGAATCATGGAAACTGTCATTCGAATGGAAGGCAGCAAATATATGCCCCACATACAAGAGTGGGGCTCGATCTAATGGCAAAATTATCGGCCTGTCAGCCTAACCTCCATTTGCTGTAAAATAATGGAATCAATAATAAAGAAGGTGACCATTAAGCTCCTGGAGGAAAACCAATTACTCTCAGAGCTCCAGCATTGCTTCAGACAGAATCGTTCTTGTCTTTCCAGTTTATTTGCTCTCCATAGAGCAGTGGAATCGCGCATTGGACGAAGATGGTAGGGTTGACGTCATCTACACTGATTCCAAGAAGGCGTTTAACCGTGTCTCACACAAACGTATTATCTATGAATTATCTGAAATTGGAATAAGATTAATGTCGCTGACATGGATCGCCGATGTTTGATACAAAGAAGATTGCAAACTGTGTGCATCGATACCTCGAAGTCAACACCTACTCCGGTTCTAAGTGGTGACCCCCAAGGCTCTGCCTAAGAGCCGTTACTCATCTTAGTGTACATCAACGACTGTGTTGATGACCTGGATTGCAGCGCCGTCCTGTTTGCAGATGATTTTAAATTGTGGAGGGTCATCAGATCTGATGCCAAAAAGCCCGCACTTCAAGGAGTCTCAACCGTCTTAGCAGCTCGTCTGCTCGTTGGACCTTGAATTTTAACACGTGCGGTCCTAAGACTCCGTACCAGAAGGACCAGTCAGCAGGATTATCCCTACCAATACCCTCTCAATGGGAAGCCCGTTTCGATTTTCGAGGAACAGAAGGACATCTGTGTTCTAATAAACTCTTCACTCAAAACCACATTCACGGTGTTTAAACCCGAAACACAGGTCTTATTTTCGCGCAGACGTGGATTTGTGCAGATTGATAAGGAACTCTTCCAAAAAAACTTACGAGGCATTTTGTTTGATCTCACTTATAATATGCCGTCCAGGACTGGGGTCCGTGGTTTAAGAAGGATTATCTTCAGCTGGAACGAGTGCAGGCGAGGGCTACGAAGATCGTCAAGAATCTTAGTTATCCGCCTTGCGGAGCCAGGCTGGCTGAACTTCATTGTTTCCTCTCAATTACAGGCAACTACGTGGTGACCTCATCCAAACCTACCACGTTGTCAGAGGCCACGAGTGTGCCCTATAATTTGCTGACTTCTTCGAATTGGCTGGGATGGAACATCTGTGGGGTCATCCCTTTAAAATGCAGAGGAAGTTCATCCACACGGACGTCCTTTGGAATGCCTTTTCGCAGAGGGTCGTTGGAGCATGAAACGAACTCCCTGATGAGGTGGACCTTTCAGAAACTGTTGACACATTTAAATCCAAACTAGGTTCTCATTTTCTGAGACTCTATTGTACATATAATGTAGATTGTGTCAGAAGTGGCAGCTTGCGCCTAGCCCAACACATATCGATGACCTTATATTTTGCATTTGTCAGATTTATAACTGTAAAAGTTTATTCTATTGACGTTTTTCGATTGTGAATGGGGAGCTCAACGGCTCAAAACCTACTTCCCTCAATAAAGTTTCTTAAAGTGACTTAAAGCAAGTCATAATGGATTGAAACATATTACAAACGCTTGTAAGGAAAACTTTGGAAAAAAACGTGTTGAAGAAACAACTTTAAACAAAAAGTCTTTGTTTTTCCGAAGATGTGCAACAAGATGATTAGAATAAAATGATCATCAATGTAAAAAGGGACATAATTGTAGATAATGTCAGAAATGATTGCAGTCGAATGAATACCTGCAAAATCTGAGGCTTTAAACACGAAAAGGCTGGAAGCAGAAATGAATGTCATGAAAAACGTCAAGGCAGTCAACAAATGGACGGTACTGTATTCCAGTAGCTGAAGCAGATATCAGAACACCCGGTCTGTCGCCGATAAGGGCCACGTTATCGGGCGCTTCAGTTGACAGAGCGTAAACATTGTGGAAGATGCCTGGGGATCTGTGGAGTAACTGTACATCCTCATCGTCCTCCAACAGTATGGGGCATAGTTCGCAACTCAGGCAGATATCTTTCCGAAAATCACCTGTACACTTGTGCGTCAAAGGTTGTTGATCCCCTCCATCGAATAACGAACGATTTGTAAAAAGACTCACAAGGAAAGGCCAAAAATATGGTTATCTACCTGGGAGATCATGCGAAGTGTGTCACTTAGCTTTTCTTAACCTCGTCATTTCCCTTCGTAATGAGCAGCAGTCAGTGGTTGTGATTTACTTTGACCTGAGCAAAGCCTTTGACAAGGTACCGCACAGACGTCTTCTGGTGAAGGTGGAAGCCCTCTGCATCCAGCCTCCTCTCCTTGACTTCATTGGTTCCTTCTTGTTTAACCGCAGCCAGAAAGTCTTAGTAGGTAATAGCTACTCAACGCCTCAACCAATCACGAGTGGCGTTTTTCAAGGCACGGTTCTAGGTCCCCTGAACCTGAACCTGAACCTGAACAAGAATTGGTCAGAAGCATTGTCCTGATCCTTTGAACAAATGCATCCCATCGATTGGCAACTGGATGCCCATTTCAGGCATTTTAGTTGCTCGTCGGTAGTTCAGCTCATCCAGAAAACCCCGTTCAAGGCCCAGGTGGACATAGTATCAGTATATTTGAGGGATATTTAGGTGAGTCACCTTTGGAATTCCCTTTTTGTAAATGCGAGTTGTGGTAACAAAAAGTATCTCGATATGTTGGTGAGGCCAATATAGTGGAACATATTTGAAAAAGAGCAGACCGTGAAAAAAAACTCTCGGTGATAGTTAGGGGAAAAGAACTGTCGCCCTTGGGGGGTCCAACGTGGGGCATTGCAGAGGTCACACGAATCAGTCAGATGCTACCCTCGTTGATTGCAGAGTCTGTTAGGGGATTTCAAAGGTGGAAATATATGCCCAGATCATCCTCGGTCCATTGCGGTTTGAACCACGGGAGAACCTTCATACACCTCATGGACGACGGCCGCCAGGTCCAGCTGATGCGAACACACACGGTGTCACCAAGGTGTGCAAATAATTAAGCAGCGAAGACCTCGAGGACCCCAGCATGGGAATTAATGGAGAGTGCAAGACCTCAAACGAAAATAACAAACACATAAATGTTACTCAAATATAGCTAGAAGTATCATAAATACCTTGTTTTGCTGACGTCACCCTTGCAGCTTTCAGTTCGTGCTGTAGCTCGCACCATTATATCGATCTAACTATCGCTTAAAAACCCCCAAGGAGTCTGACATAACAACATTCAGAGGAAGACTATTTCCAAGCTTTGAGGAAGCAATTAAAAGATCAATATACTAGTTCGTTATCAGTACATCTAAGGATTGCAGAGATTTTTGAAGTAGCCTCTCAGATTCGGCTTGCACGGGAAAGACAGAGGGAATAATGCGCAATCAGCGAGCCAAACTCTGCAAAATCTGTTGCTCAACTGTTCCGCCGTCAATCCTGCTCTAAAGGAGGTTATTAAATACCTCCATTACTTAATGAAACAAAGAATTTCACTCTCGAAGACTCTGACAAGGCAGAATTGTTAAGTGCATTTTTTGCAAATCATCTTACGATGGAATCTGAACCGGTTCCGACGTTACAGGCATGCTCATTTAATGTTATCAGCACTCTTGATTTCTCCATAGAACGAATTTGTAAGCAAATAATGCGTCTGAAAAACTCGCATTCTTCGGGGACTGACGTTATTCCAAACTCAGTTATTAAGAACGTACCGAGCCTTCCCCGATTGCTTAGCCATGTATTCTCGGTTTGTCTTTTAAACGGATTCTTTCCTGACTCATGGTTGACATTTATTATTCTTTCTGTCTTCAATTCCGGATCTCGTTCGGACGTTAATAATTATCGAGGCATTCACAAAAACCCCGCTCTAGCAAAACTTCGTGAATAAATTATTTATAATCAAATTCTTGATTTTGCTTAGAAAATAAGCTCTTAAGCGACTCGCGATATGGTTTTCTACCTGGAAGATCATGCGAAGTTTGTCACTTAGCTTTTCTTAAACTCGTCATTTCCCGTCGTAATGAGCAGCAGTTAGTGGTTGTGATCTTCTTTGACCTGAGCAAAGCCTTTGACAAGGTACCGCACAGACGTCTTCTGGTGAAACTGGAAGCTCTCGGCATCCAGCCTCCTCTCCTTGAACTTCATTGGTTCCTACTTGTCTAACCGCAGCCAGAAAGTCTTAGTAGGTAATAGCTATTCAACGCCTCAACCGATCATGAGTGACGTTTTTCAAGGCAAGGTTCTAGGTTCCCTTCTCATCTTTCCGTACATAAACGAAATTTCAACTTTACTCCCAAATTCACAAAATATCGTTTACGCTGACGATCTCAAGTGCATTTATTCATTTTCTAAAGACACTGCCAATAGTTTGCGTTGATAAAATCAACACTGATCTACTTATGCTCTCACGTTGAAGCTCTAGTTGGAAGATGGAATTTTCTCCATCCAAGAGTAGTTTCATGTGTTTTGGCCCCGCCAAGCTTCCTGGACCCCGAGTATATCAAAATAGTACACTTTTAGAATGATCAACTATCAGAGACTTAGGTCTTAGGTACACGAATAAGCTAGCATCACCGCCTCATGCAGATCGAATTTCTGCAAAGCTGCACCGATATGTGGTTTTATATCACATAAATTTCTTCCTTCCGGAAATAAAGTCAACCCTTTACCGCATGTTTGTTCTTCCTTTCCTAGAATACTGCTGTCCCCTCTTTGGGCTGATGAACGCCTCTGACCGCAGTAAGATTGAAAATGTTCAGAGGGTTTTTACTCGAAGACTATTTTCTCTTCCTGGATAGAGTATCTCTTATACGGATAGATGCCAGTAAGCAAACATTAAACTTCTGTGTGTTAGAAGACTCGAAGCCGGTCTCTGCTTCCTGTTTAGCGTTAACTCTAGTCCAAATCTCCCACAAATTAACACTCTCGCTACGGTAGATCGACCCTATGCCACTCGTAATTCCTCCATGATTATTTTACCACTCCTAAGCTCCACAACTAATCATTCGCAGTGTTTTGCCTCTAAATATGCTTTCATCTGGAAGAATCTTCCGATGCAAATTAGATTGTTGTCCACATTAGCTATTTTCAAAACAAAATAACGCAAACATTTAACTTCGGAAGATATAAAGTCCTTATTGTATTTTTCCTTCCAAAAACTCGCAATTTTTGGATTTTTGAAAGGGTACCCCTGGTATTTGAGGCAGCTCCCTTATATATTTGTCTCTCATTATATTTCCATCATCCTTTGCAGTCAATCTTTGCATTCACTTTTTCTTTCCCTCCTTTTAAACTAGCATTGTCAACTCTTGACAACCTTGATACTTTCCTCCGAATTTGCAACCTTGACGATGGTCTCCAGGTTCAGTTGATGATCAAGGCGGGTTCTGATGGTTTTGCCTCTTTGATTGGTGGACTTTGCAGTCGACAAGGTCGATTCTCGATGATGATCTCATGACCTCTACTGTCCCCTCTTCGTTTTGACCCTTGTGTTCACGATGAGTTCATCCTCTCTCACCTCCACTGGTGGTTACAAACAGTAGCTCTGACAGCTATAGTTACTCTCACAGGACAAGGAGCGTTCCGAACCCTCATACGTTGTTAGCAACATCACAGGACTATCCCATTGCATCTTGCTATTTATTATTTAGTGAAGCAGTTTTTTCTAATATTTTTTTTAAATTGGCAGCTCACCGAACTCCGCCTCCGATTTTACCGTAGGAGTTTTTTACTGCTTCTTTTTCCTAGTTCACCGTATATGCCAAAGATTGTTGACTTTTGTTTTAAAAATGGCAAATCGTTCTAAATCGGACATGCCTACCATATTGTTCATTTCTGCTGTTAATATGGCTGCTCACATAATGCAGCAAATTTCGACTTTGTATTTAATTAAACTTCGATACTAAGTTTGAAATGACGGGGCTCTCTGGGCCCTAAATAAACAATTTATTTATTTATTTTCTCTTTTGGAGAAGAAGTACTTCCGAGTGTCTATCCTTGCTTTAGTCACACGTTATTTGATTTGGATGACCTCTCAAGTTCGTTGTTGTTGATAACTCGATGAAATCACCTGGGACGAGACAACAGTCCTGGACGCGTAGTAGGCGGAATGTAAGCATCAGGTTTTCCCGAAGCTGTCTATAGCGCAAGGGAAAGAGATTGAGATATGACAGCCGTGTTTCATAAGGCCGTGAGCCATGTCCAAGGACAAGTTTTTTTGCTTACCTTTGGACCTTTTCGAGGATATTGATGTCATTCGCCGCCCAGAGTCTCCAAGCTTGGATAGCGGACTCCAATTGTGACTGCACGAATGTTCCAAAGACTTAAGCGAAGCAGTAACTAGTAAAGGCTGCGAAAGCTCGTTTAACAAGGTACAGAATCAACATGGCTGACCTCGCTACCTTTGCGCAATGAAGGGAATGTTTAAGCCTGGTCATGATCCAGACTTCCAGGTCCTTTTGGGCATCCACTTATTTCAATGGAATGCTATTATTCAGTATATTCAGTATAATTCAGTATATATAAGGGAGATAGGCAGAGCCTTTGAAAACCCTATTTACAGATAGACGCTAGCAAAACAAGCAAATGTTACATGGCGATAGGCGTTTTAGTATATCAATCATTGCTGTCGACAAAATATATGTTCATCAAGTAAAAATGCATCAAGTCTTCT
>WEDG01012663.1:0-35077 GCA_017591395.1 Schistocephalus solidus
AAGAAATAAAGCTGCGAATCTGGCAGCTTGGAAATATCATTTATATACAGTAAGAACAACAAAGAACCCAATGCGGAACTTTGAAGGACACCACTAACAATCTGGGTAGCACTTGAGCATGAGGACCCCACTACAGTTGACTAAAATAACGACGTGGCAAGCTTTGCCACAAGCGTCTGAGCGCATTGTTGCCTGACTATATGTTGGAATTTTACACCAATCCATATCTACTATGCGCAGGAGGGTGATGAAAATCGATGACCGACTAAATATCAAAGAGCAACCTGATGTATTGCATTGCATCCCATGCTTAAACCGTCATTGAAACTACGCATGTCAGACGGAACACAGGTTCGGATAAGGCGAACATGAAGATAAATTCCCTGTGTGCCGGGGCGATGAATGACCACAAGTTTTTGCCCATAAATACGTAACGGACCATGAGTTCAACTTCACAGACGTGCAGATAATTGCCCACCCCGGAAATAAGACGAGTTAAGAAGTGTTTGAAGACTGTTCCACGGATGGGAACTCAATAAATTGATGAATCAGTTTGACGCTGGCGTACAGAGCCCTGCACTTTGAGTCAGTGATCATTGATTATTTTGTACCCCTTTAAGTTTCACCGTTTTGTTGCTGCTTCATTCTCTGGCGATGAAATCCTGTACGAGTTCGAAAGCTCAGCATCATAAAAAGTGTTTTGATGTTCGACCAGACTTTTCCTTTGCTCATGCAAAAGCATGGGAAACGAATTGTTGCATTCATACTGAGGAATGGACTATTGTGCAGTGGATATAGATTCCCAAATATTGAGCACACTCCCTCTTCCCTCTCTCATGAATAATTTCGCTGTCCGATATTCTCATCCACTTTGTTCCAAATTTGGATGCAATGGGCAACGTGGTGTGAAAACGAAGCCCATGCATAATACCTCAGCCCACTACCTATATGCAGTAGTGGTTATGGACTCTCGTGGACTCTGAATGGTCAGATTAACGGGCACTGGGACACGTTTAGTCCTCGTTTTGATCAGTTGTATCACTAGCGTGTTCCATAACAAGAGCAACCCCTCCAGACGCACATGAGCGCACCGGAATTCGCAAGCTCCCGAATTGATGTCTTACTTTGAAACACAGTAAAACGGTTACCACAAGATAAACTGCTTCCGTAAAGAATAATTGCAACCCTTATCTTACTGCTAGGTGGGATGACTCTTAGTCATCGTTGCTGAAGCTGATTATATATCGTTGGCCACAACAAAGTCTGCAGAACATAGGTTTTAATAAAGTTTTTAACTTTGAAAAACATGCATCTTGCCTCGTCTTGTCTTTTTTACCCGAAAGATCATGCGAAAAATATCACACTGATGCCACTGCATAGAGTTGATGTGCGGAAAATAGGTAGTTTGATTATGCAAGTTTATTTTTCCTCAAATAGTCTAAAAGAAACTGAACAACCAGTTTTTTCCGTAAAGGTGAATATTTAGTTGGTGAACACAGCATTGCTTTTGGGTGCAATTTTGAAAAATTCACAAAGCCAGGCTGTAATCGAATCATTCTCAAGGTGGAATCCCTCTAAACGGTCTGCTTACATTCAAATATACCCCAAGGACACAAATTTTAGGTTTGCTAGACGACATCCGTAACACAAATAGCTGTTATTCTTAATCCTTTTTTGTGCCATTTATGCTTCTTCGAACAATTTCGAGGCAGTTTTGGCCGTAAAGTGTTCAGGTTCTGCAGATCTGAACCGCATAATCCAAATACAGCCCCAAAAATGTACCAAGCCTCCTGAGGAATACGAACAAGCAGTCTTCCTTAACATTCGCACAAGCTCCTTTGGTCGCATGTAGTATGGACACTGTGCCTTTTGTCATTTTGTGCAATATATGGACGGTTGCGGGAGGTTTAATTAAAGGTGACCGACAATTATTTCAATTCCCACGTCTTTTAAACACCATTTGATTTGGAAAATAATGTCATTTTGTTGGCGGAGTTATTTACACATAATAGAACACAATTACAGACGTTCATCTATAGCTACCATCAATTTGACAATTCTTCTAGCTGCTTTGGGACGTGGAGCTAACTATCTTCGAATACATTTTTCCAAAATTTTGCAAATTTTTACATCAGTTGAAAACAAATATGTCCTTCAGTCTAACTGCCTTGCGCAATTCTCCAAGTATCTTACCAACGAACGGGATATAATCACTGAAGTCTGGGATGCATATTCACCAGAGCGAAAATATGCGTATTTGTTGCTTATGAAAAAACCTGAATATGGCCAGAAGGAAAGTTTTTGACTCATTTTAGGAGGATCCCTCATTCATATTGTTTCGCGTTTGTGCACAAGTTGCTTGTGTATCACAGAATACAGTTTGGATTGTTAATCAATGAACACAATTCAAATCATGTGACTGAATTCAGGCACTCGAATCCAGCCCTGGGGAGGTTTCAGCAAATTGCATGTACATGAGCTTCATCTCCCGAACCCGCGTTGTAAGTTCAATAGCTGCTTATAGCTCTCTAGGGAGTGCATGCGCTTTGGTTTAGGATAAGTTTCATGACAGTTCCAAGGAGGCATGTCACGCGTTCGGGTCTGTATCTCGTCGTCTACGCTCCTTCACAACGTTTTAGAGGGGAGAAAGGTTATTCTTCCAATCAAAGGGAAGATATTCAGTTTCAAATGAAAGTTGAATGAACTTTGGATGACGTAGGGAAAGTTCCCTTGTGAGTTATTTAGCAGGTATGGGTAAAATCTTATCTGAAAAGAGAGCCTTTCGTCTTAGTTTCTTCAGATGTGACCTTCTACAAATGATACCTTTATTGAATCAATTCGGCAGATCCTCCACAACTGAAGGAATGGAAGTTCGTATTTATAGTCAGATTGGAAAGCAGTAAAATATATTCGGCCTCCCTGTAGCGCCTCAAGCGCATATAAATTTGAAATTGGTTTCGTATTTCAACTTCTTTGAGCATATGAAGTTTTAGGCTTACCTTAGCAAAGAAGCCAGGTTGGTTTTTAATAACTCAAAGTGGATTGCCTGTTCTCAAAATTTGGTAGTTGAAGCTGTAGCTGTCCAAATATTCCTTTACTGCGGATTCTTCCATGTCCCAGAGGTTATCCATACGATAAGTAAAAGCTCCAACTTTCATCTGTTTCCCTTATTTATGCCAGCGGTGTGCTGCTTGAATCTGCTCTCAATCGTGGAAGGAGAAGTCACAACAAAGGCTGAGTCGTTGCATACTTCTGACAAGTCTGACCACTGAATCTTATTTGCCGCTCGTCCGTTTCTTTAAAAAAATATTTATAAAATAAACGCATCCGCATAAAATTATAAGAGTTGTGGAAAACATAGACACTCACAATTCATCTCCATGGAAAACAAATCGATACCGCGTTCGAACCTTCGCCAGAAAACCGTACACCAATCTCAAGGCAGAAAACCGATGCCCCTAACCGCTCGAACACATTCACACGGGAATTGGACAAAAATTGTATACAAACAGGAAAGTATGGTAAAGACAGATATTCTCTTACTATTTCTCCTCCTGCCAAAAGGGGAAAAGCCTAATAAAATTCATGGATGTAACCAACGAGGATGAAAATTGTATGGGGTGTTTAAGACTCCTGCAGAAACTCCTATTGATGAAAAAAGACATAGGTAACTTGAAACAAGAAGTGGTCGATCTAAAAAGGTCTGTTCATTGCTCAGTAGCCAAAATTACCAGTAAAAATGAAAATTACAATAAGAAATTACGTATGCAAATATAGTTTCCACAAGCATAGCTAATGTTAAGCTAAAAGACACCACGTCGACCGAGCTCAGTTAATCAGTAGATATTACTTGCTTCCTTGGAAATGGATATCAAACAAGCTCATGCACCTTACCATTGTCCTCCAGCTCAGGCAGAATCAGTAATGCTCCGGATACACAAACAAATGCTGTATCAATGCTGGATGATGTACCAAAAGCTGATTTTGAAAAGCTTGCTGAATTTGAAGAACCGAAGAGGAGGAAGTCGGAGTCGAAGGAGGCCGAGATGATTGCACAAAAAATGAGTTCCAACTCAAAGAAAGGCTCCTGCTTATCGATAGACGTCAAACGGAATCCTGTGCTGGTGATACAGGAGCCAAGGAAAGATAAATTGACAAAGCCCTCAAAAGGGGTAACCATTTAATTTAGGAATCACGGTTAGTACTGACGCAGCTACAATTCTTCCTGATACTGAAGCTCCATTAAAGATTCAGAAGACAAAGTCATTAAACACACATTTAAACCGAAAACGCGATTTATTTATAATAATAGGTTTATTGATATAGCACCTCTTGGTGCTGTCAATCTCCTTAGAACAAAGCAGAAAGCATAAAACAAACTACTTTTTCAGCTTCCACATTAGCGTTGTTTTGATTTTAGGCTTGGTTAGTAGCGTGCGAAAAGGAGAGTTTTCAAAATCCCTTTTCGCACGCTATTAACATGTTTTAAGTAAAAAAAGCCTATCTTCAAAGGCACAGTTATAGCAAAATATGAACGTAAATAATTACATAGCATAGGAATAAATATTTCATGTTAAGAAATTTTAAGTCAAGAATAATCTGTCGCTTATGGATTTTCGAGTGCTCATTCGACAGGGGTAGAATCGAGCGCGGTCTATTCGATTATTCGATGCATCCAATAGGATGCGAGTGCCTACAAGCGCATCGTTCGGGTGTGTGGTGCGGCGATTAGTTAGACTTAGTTCGACTGATCTCTAAAAAAGTTAGCAACGGGTTACGGGCATGAACAATTTAACTGCACGAAAATTCAAATGCTACCAACTAGCCATTATATCATGTTTGATAATAGGATATTGGTTAAAGAATCATCTCAATCAGCCAATAATTTATGAACAATCAATCTCTGCAAGATTAGTGAGGAGATATACCCTCAAAATGTTAGTTATTTTGCTGAAGTAATCACTGCTGTCGGGATAACTGCCATAGTGGCTTAAGTGAAAGGGTTGCGTCCTGTTTTACGTCTGCTTCTGATGATAGGTTGATATTCTTCGATGAGGGTGGCAATTCGGAATCTAAAAATAGGTCTTCGGTAGGGAGACTTCCTGAAGGGGCATATCAATAGCTTGTGCTGTCATCAGCATAAAATACACAAGTCTAATTACTTCCGATGTAAGAGGATGGAATACGATTGTGAAAATTTATTGGATGTAGTGATATAAATATAACGGTTAAGGGTACAGTAATTGCAAAACAATAACTATTCGTAGTAAATGAAGAGGAGTTGGTTGGCAGGTAGAGGATTGGCTTGAAGATGGCTCCGTAGGTGTGCCCGGAGGACCGGCTGGTTTTGATGAAATTGAAGACACGATGGCTAGGAAAACGAAAGGCAAACTAAGTAAGCAGCTTCAATTTGCCCGCAAAAACTCAGTCAGCCGACTGTTAAAATGCATGTTGGCATTTATTGATGAAATTAATTTTACCATTAGAAAGGTTATCTCACGGCAATAAGAAAAGAAAAACTAAAATTTATGATCATGGGCCGTAGATGAAGTTATGTCAATATTTGTTACTGACATTTTTTAGTGCCCGAAAGTCAACTGGTAGCTGTGATCGGATAAAGAAGGAAACAAGATTATATAGTTATGATTATGATACATTTATACATTTATCGTGTTAATATGATATGCAAAAATAATTTTAAAATTTGTTTGTCTGTTTCTAACCTGGTGTTGATCATGGAATTGGGGAAATCAGATCCCTGTAGGTTTAAACCTATTAAAGGGGCTCCTAAGTCAACTTCGCTGATTGCAAAGGAAAGGTTCGAACATGACCTCAATCGCTTTCGAACATACCCATCCGCCATCTTTCAGGACGGAGAATGCGTTACCGTGCACAAATCTTTCTGTTTAGGGAAATTTGGAGCGTCACATAAGCTATCAGGACCGAGGTCTCTTAAAATCGTTCTTGAAAGTGATTTTTGGGCTTCATACCTCATAGAACGGAGAATGGCTCTCCGTAACTCACACCGGAATGTGTTTTTTTCAGCTGGCTTACGAATGGCTGGAAAGGCACAAAATGAGTAAGTGGAGAACCAATCTGAAGAGGAGGACTGAAATGGGAAATGACTCCAAAAAAGGACGGGGAAATAAAAGTGACGAAGAAGTCTCTCCTGTGCAGACCTCTTATATCATCACGGCTGGTCCTCACCGAGACGATAGACGGTAAATACGATATGTCCAAATGTACAGAGCTCGTACGACAAAAGGAAGGCGATCTAGACCTCGGTTTACGACCACACGTCAGACAGCAGCCTGATGATGTACACCAGTTCGTCTCGGTCAGCGCTGACATATTATAGCATTCCATACCACAAAATGTGCAGACGTCTGTATAAGGAAGTTAACCTGTCTAAATTGAGATATTTTCATACTAATGCTCAACATCTCCTTTTGAAAAAAGATGAACTCAAGGCGCTTGTCTCAGACCGAAACCTGCCCGTTGCCATAACGGAAGCGTGGGTCAAAGCCTTAATCACAGATACCGAGGTTTCGATAGAGGGATCCCAGCTCTTTCGCAGAGACCCAGAAAATAGACAGAGAGGTGCGGTGGCCGCATATATGAGGACAGGAATCTCCGCAGTCGAACGAGGGCGTGTCCTTTCCTTGACGATGCATCCCTCTGGGTAAAGATTAAAAAAGAATTGTTCACGAACCCTACCATTACTGACGGTCAACAGACCACCAAACGTTCCGAGTACACTCCTTCATTTGGTCAAGGAATAAATAAATAAATTGTATATTTAAGGCCCAGAAGTCAACAGGACGTTCTTATTGCTGGAGATTTTAATGCATCTGCAATAGACTGTGAAAATCTGACAGTTGACGGTGCGCCATGTTCTTTCGGTCGTAAGCAAATGGACCTCACTGTCAACCAACCTCTGAAACAGAAGGTTAACTCTCCAATGAGATTAAGAGAAAAGCAGAGCGACAATAACCTGGGCCTAGTATTTACGAAGGACTTCTCTAACACTGACGTTTATTCCAATGCACCTATCGGTAAGAGGGACCATACTAAGCTGCCGTGGGATTATTCACTGTATTCTCAACGCCAGAAGATCATGGAAGGCAAGCGAAATGTATGGAAGGCCAATTAAAACGCGATGAACGAACTGATATCCGTGAATTGAGATTGTTTGCTGAAAGGGAATCTGGAGGATAACTGGTGATAGTTTAAGACAATTTCACTCGATCCGATTGAGCGCTATTGTCCAGTGAAGGTACAAAAAACAAAAGTCGCCCTACCTGATAAACTAGGGAACTTAACAGGCAGTTAAAGAAGAACGGTAAAAAATGGAAGGTATTTAGGGAAACTAGGTAACTAGAACATCTCGAGAAATTTCGTTGGCAACGAAATGTGGAAAAAATTGAAATGTCAGGTAAGGAAGAACTATGAATCCAGAATTATCCAGCAGGCGGAAAATAAGCCCAAAATTTTATTTCACTAGTCAACTAAAAATCAAGGACCCAGTCGCAGTACTTAGGGATGGGAATGGTATAGAAGTCGTTGAAAATGGTGAAAAGCCGAGCACTTTAGTCGGTTCTTTGCCTCAGTATGCACAGGAGAATCTGAGCTTCAGTTTGACAATGTCAAGCGTGCTATTGTTAACGCCGGTCCAGTGCTTAAATATATACTCTTCTTGGCACCTGCAATTGAACAAGAGTTGAAAAAGTTCAAAGAAACAAAGTCATCTTGTCTTGCAAAATTCTTGAGAGAAATGGCGAGCAAACTCTCCAAACCCCTAGCGCATATATTCCATTCGTTATTTGAATCATGAAGACTGTCATCAGAATGTAAGGCAGCAAAGATATACTTCATATACAAGAGTGGAGTTCGATCGAATGTCAGGGATTATCGGCCTGTTAGTGTAACTTGTATATGCTGTAAAATAATGCAATCTATACTTTCAGAGGCAAAAATGAAGTTCCTGGGGGAGAATCGGTTACTTCAAGATCTCCAGCATGGCTCCAGACAGAACCACTGTTATCTTTCCAATTTATTGATTTCGACAGAGCATTTGACTCGTGCACTGGACAAAGATGGTAGGGTTGACGTCATCTACACTGATTTCAAGAAGGCGTTCTACAGTGTAACACACAAACATCTAATCTTTAAATTATCTGAAATCGGAATGAGAGAAATGCTGCTGATATGGATCGCAGATTTTTATTACAGGAAGATCGCAAACCATGTGCATCGATGTCTCAAAGTTAAAAACTACTCCTGTTCTAATTGGTGTCTCCCAAGGCTCTGTTTTAGGGCTGTTACTCTTCCTAGTCTGCATCAATGACTGCGTCGACAACCTGGCTTTCAGCGCCGTCATGTTTTCTAACTATGTTAAAGTGTGGTTACCCATCATATCTGACTCCGACAGGCACATAATTCAAGAAAGTTTCAACCGTCTTAGCAGCTGGCCTACTCGGTGGCTGTTAACTTTTGATGTTGGTCAGTGTGCGGTCCTAAGACTCCGTACCAGAAGGACCAGTGAAGAGGATGATTCCTACCAATAACTTCTCTATGGGCAGCCACTTTTAAATGTTGAGGAACAGAAGAACCTCGGTGTTATAATAAACTCCATATCTTGACAGAGTCTAAAGTAAGCTAAACGCTCACACAGGTCTTATTTGCGCTCAGACGAGGATTTTTGCAGATTGAAAAGGGACTATTCAGAAAACCCTACGAGGCATTTGTTCGGTCTGACTTGGAGTATGCCGTCAAGGCCTGGTGTCCATAGTTTAGAAAGAATTATCCACAGCTGGAACAAGTGCCGGTGACGGCTACGAAGATGGTCAATAAGCTTAGTCATCGGCCTTACGAAGCCAAACTGACTGAACTTGATTTATTTCCTCTCAATTGCAGGAGACTAAGCGGTGCCCTTATCCAAACCTACCGGATAGTCAGAGGCCATGAGTTTGACCTAAAATTCGATAACTTCCTTGAATTGCTGGGAAAGAACATCTGCAGGGTCATCCCTTTATACTGCAGAGAAATTTGGCTCATACGGACGTCCGAAAGAACGCTTTTTCGCAGAAAGTCGTTGGAGCATGGAACATACTCCCGGATGAGGTGTCCTTTCAGAAACTGTTGAAACATTTTAATGCAACCTAGATACTAATTTGCTAAGAAACAATTATACATATCTTGAAGATTGTGTCAGAAGCTGCAGCTTGCGCCTGGCTTACATATATCGATGACCTTATATTGACAGCTTTCAGAGTTACGGTTGTAAACATTTATTCTACTGCCATTTTGAATGTGAATGGGGAGCTCAAGGGCGAAAGCCTAATTCCCTCAATAAAGCTACTTAAAGGGACTCAAACCTTCCGTCTCTGGTACCTTCACAGGTTGGGGTAAGAATGATGTAGTTAGGGCTCGCGAACGGTCAGAAAATGTGACCGTGCAGTCTCTGAGATAGAAAATCGCAGGAAAACACAAATCAGCTGTAACCTAATAAACTAAACAGTCTGATGTTGACTGACTATTACATGCTTCTTATTCATTCACGCCCACATCATCCTGAAGAACAGATGTGCCTGCAAGATCGGAACTGACGGAGTGTAGGGGCTCTGAATACCACTGAGTTTCTCTATGGAATACACAATTTCTGCTGGTTTCGCTCCCTATCTCCAAAACGGAACTGGGTCGTGCTTCTTGTGGCTCAATAGGTACCCTCACTTCTCTGGACACTGCATCCTCTCTGCTGCCAGCAAGCTCTATGCTGTTTGCCGCCAATTAGCGGTAGTGCATCTTGATCCCTTTTGCTTGTTTGGTGTTATCCGTAGGGTAGTTTGAGTGCAATTTATTTTGTTTGGAAACTTCCTTGGAATTCCCAACGTGACCTCACGACCATACGCTTAAGCTTGCTCCAATTTGCCTCATATTGGTTAAAGTGCTAGACTTTTTAATTAATGCAGCTCTTGCTGGAGTGTGTTCCCAGTTAATTTATTTCGTAAGTTTGCTTGGTAGCCAGCAACGTATTGATATGCTTTCTGCTCTATTCCGTGAGGGTTCGCGTAGGGTTAACTGTTTTTGACAAACCACTCTCGTGTCGATTTAAATACCCCAAGTCGAATCTTCCTTTACGTTTGTTGTGATTTTTCTTGTGGACACCTTACGGCTAGTATTGTTCACACGCTCATTCCCATCCTTCTGGGGAAATTAAGCACTCTCTTCCGGTGTGTCATTGATTGGATGGGACATCCTAAAAATTCTATGGAAATGGGTATGTGTTTTCGAGGGATTGGGCATATTAATTTTTATCATTCGACATTCCATTTGTTTGACGCAACACGTCCTCGCAAATGCATTGGAATTACATGATTGTCTCTCCTGTGTCAGTAGGACAGGGCATAACTTAAAGCCTCTAGTCTTATTCCGTTCGATCGACCTTTCTTTTATCAACCGAAATGGCCCAAAAAGTACAGCCACAGACAACCTCGTCACCGACGGATTTGCTGGTTCGGTCTGCATAGAGAGTTAAGGGTTTGGCATCGGGGTTTTTAAACTTGGCGGGTAACAAGTTCCACCATATTAATATCTGGCACTATAACCAAGGTTTACGGTACTCATTCGAGCATTATTGACCTCCTGTATCTGCTCACCATTTACTCACATTTAATTATCTTGGTCAGCGGATCTGTTTAGTGGTTTTAGGTCATCCTTTCGGCAAATGAAGGGGTCAACCATTGTAAGGACCTTCACAATCACGGAATCGCAATTTTTGGCGTTTCTTCAACCATCGTTCCTGGTCTTGGAATTCATTATAACTTGTAAGCCTTTGAACTCCTCAGCAGAAATTAAGATTGATGGTAGATCCAGATTTCAGTATACTACTTTGTTGCCCCTTGGGTGGCCGACTGAGTTCACCTCCATCTTAAAATATTTTACGTGTCGTAGGGAGCCTAGTGCACTTGCTTGGTTACTTCTTACTTGTACTTTTTGTTATACGATCAGCTCTCAGGTCTGACCTCAATTTATCCACCATTAAACTGGTCTTCCGGACCAAAGTCAACTTAAAAGGAGAGGTGATATTTCACACATCATGTGGTGTAGCGAAACTCCTGCAAAAGCCTACACTTATTTCACAAATTCACGATTACCGTTCGTTCCAGTGCAGTTGCCCGTAACTTGTTTTATTTGACGAAATACTTGCCGACTCACGTTCAATTATTCCACTGACGCAATCGAGTGCGTAGACTGTGGCACCATCCTACAAATTATCAATTTTTTGTCTCTTGGATTGACAAAACCTTCTTTATCAGTATGGATCGCTTCCAGGCTGCTATCTTTTAGAAATTTTGTTGCTTGTTCCTTCACATTTCTTCACCTCTAGATTCTCGTTCAACGTCATCGCTCTTAGAAGCTTCTGATATGCGCACTTCATCAGAATTAACTCAAAAGAAGACTTGGCGAGCATACGCGCTGCTTTCGATAACTTCTCTTCAGGCCAGAATTAACTCAGTTTACCTCTCCCTAGCCCCTTACGCAGAATAAATGCTATGTTCACTTTTGATCGCTTTTCTACCCATGCTCTTGGTCATGATTTACCACTCAGCACTTTCCGCACCACGTACAGCCTAGATAGTGGTAATGTGTCGAAAAGGAATTTTAAGAGCAGTCGTTTGAAATTGGCTGCCCCGCAGAAGATAACGTTTCTGTGACAGGCCAAAAGTCGAAACACAGCCTTTGAATTTCTTGACGTATAAAAAAACGTGATGGTACAACATATGTCGCCGGCTGCTTATCCGAGTAACTGCTCGAATCACACCTCCTTTCAAAAATTGTAGCGCAAGGACACCTGCTAACTGCCCAAGTTGCATATCATATTTTTACTCCACACCTCACAAAACCATAATCGTCTACGCCTAGAGATCAGAGGCCCTTACGTATTTAACATCCGGGGTCGGAGCCTATGGACAGCAGAATACTGTAGAGGGATTAACCCAAAATGGATCACTGGAGTATTCATTGGATATTGAAATGGGAAGATATGAGGGCGAGACAACTAGGGTCTGATCACGATTATTCACACGACATCAAGATAGGAAACCGAGACAAGGTAGGCGAAGGGGCACAAAACAGAGCAGGTGAAATTGCACACCACAGGGGATGAATCAACTGACCGCTTGATTGCGTGATTTAACTGAGAGGCTCCCTTGATAGAAATGACTAACAATCGATATTTCTTACCTAACACTTTTGTTGAATTTGCGGAAGCTGGTAGTAGGAAAAGTGACGCGTTAAACGGTTGGCACATTGTTAATTACGCTGACAGGGGATACAAATAAAAAGTGGAAAGTAGACATAAATAGAACCGGTATTCACTTAAAGCTTGTATCTGCAAAAACCTGCGCAGTGTTTGTACTCAGCGCCCCACAGTCATCACGCCCTGTTCCGTATAGGGAAGAGAAGAGGAAAGACGAGTTGCCTATTCTGTACAGAAAAATCAGTGGTGGACAGAGGCCCCGTCGTGCGGCGAGCTCTGGGCCTAAAAAGTGCATCTGTCTGCTAGCGTGACGTTGGCGTGAGTGAATAAAATTTCATGCGAGAGTGAGTCATTGACCGCTTTATTAGTTGGTCAGCCAATAGCAATTTGCGGCACCTATGACTGGCTTTGTTGTCTCAGGGCTGTGTCGTGTGGTCCGGCCTCTCGAGAAGTGTCCTCACGTGACCCCTGTGCGTGACATGGCGTCAAAGGTGGCAGGCACAACAAATTTTATTGACAGATGTCCATGAGATATGAAAGGGCAGGTTAATAGATAAAAGTGAAAGCTTATTTAGAGATGTACAAAAATGTAAAGTCGAAAATCTTCAGACGCCGTTATTCAACACAAAGAAAGATTATACTTTTATTATCGTTGAAATGCGTGGTTAGCACAGTGAATTTATTTTTCGGAGAAGATTGAAAGCAGTCTGCAGGGATATCATTAATTAGCCTGAGAAGACAAAGAAAAATTCTGGTCCCCCCTTGCCAGGTAATCAATTTACTGTTCTACCTCAGAACAATGTTCGTGAGTAGAGGGAGGGGAAAAGCGGTGGAAAACTTGGATTAGTTTGAAAAGTTAATCAGCTATTTAGGGTTCTAAAGTACCCTTGAAAGTACCCACTTCATCGATTTCTAGCAAAAGGCGAGGCGGCACCGTAACAGCTATTGAAGAGCCTAGCACGTAACTGCATAGGTGAAGGTATGAGGTGTAAAAGACTGACAAGGCAGGCTTTGGTCTCCCCTATCAGGTGAGAATAGACGCCTACTGAAAGATAATTCGGGCAATGGAGGAACGTAGAAATTTTCGAACAATCGACAACAGAAGAAAAGTACAAATAAATTTAAGGGGTTTGGATCATGGTTGGAGTAGGACGTAGTTTCCCTGTAGTCATTGATTAACTCTAAAATCCAGCAGTTTTTCTATGCTCCTACATAGAGCCGTAAAATAAATCGTCAACTTGTGGAAAAATTCGCTTCTGTTTGTTAAACTGGAGGCCCGTTGTCTGCAGAGCAAAACTGACTATCGTTTCAAAGTACTCCTCAACAGGATGATGGAATCATTGATTAGAAACAAAAAAATGGTCAGTCAGGATACGAGTTAATCGAATCCGATTATGAGCGTCTAAAGGCTATGAATTGCAGTGAGAGGACGATTCAGATGAAAGTTTTAATAGATGTACCAAAGACACGGACTCACATTAAGGACTTTGAGTAAAGAAATTATATTCTAAAATGAATACAAAAGTTTTTCAGAGAAAACCTGCGTCAGTTTATTCGCGGTAATAGTTAGTTTATAGAGTCAAATTATGGCAATTAGGCAAATCCATCCACTTATACTGACGCTGAAAACTGCTAGTGCAGAGAAAATGGTCGTGTCCACTATTGCCTGGCAGAATGCAGAACAAAATCTAAAGGATTTAATTGCTGGGAAACTTGGGTGCCCATTCAGTCGTGGTTTTGAGAATAGAGGCGAATTTTCGCATTCCAGGTGCGTGTAAAAGTAAAAAATAAAAAGAAGAAGAAGAAGGTTATTCGCCCGCCGGAATCACGGTTTTATTCGTCTGAGTTTACGAACACTTACTGGAGTCCATCTTCAGAGATAAAAGCGGCAACGAAAACAAACAACAGTTATAGGGACAGGGGCCAATCAGACACCAGTGACGCCAATCCGGAGGCGACTGAGCAGGGTTTTGTAGCGAAAATGCTATCGTGATTGAGCCTTCAAAATTGCCTTTGGGCTAGGCACGGCCTACGAAGGGATACGTGTCGCCAATCAGAGGACAAGAAGCAAGGACTCCTGTTGTACGGGAATGAGTATAATATGAGTTTTAATGGTTGGGGGCTAAAATGAAGAGGTGGACGGCATGGGAAGGGAAGAAGAAAAGATCAAAAAAATAGCATTAGCGTTATTATTTTCTTTAGATAAAGCAACGACCCGTGAAAAATCGAGCGCATAAGTTAAAACACAGGAATATAACGGATCAGGAATTTCAGAGTTCTTTGAATGAAGGGAAAGCTTTTCGCGTGGATCTGGGAAGATGCTGACCTTGGCGCCAACGCCGCGCATGAGTTTACGTGGGGGCGCTCCTCGAGTTGCCGGACCGAGCGCACACAGCCTCTGGGCTAACCAGGCCAATCATAGGCGTTCGCAAACTGCTATTGGCCGATCAGCTGATCAAGTGGCCTGTGTCTCGCTATCTCATCACATTTTATTCACTCACGCCAACATCACGCTGGATGACAGACGCGCTCGCAGACCCCGAGCTTGACCCGCGTTGGGGCCTCTGACCACTACTGAGTCTCTTTACAGAATACGCAATTTCTACTAGCCTTTCCCCTTCTCCCCCTATACGGGACAGCGTGTGATGACTGTAGAGCTCCGGGTACAACCACTGCTTAGTCCCCCTATAATGCAATTGCGTTTCGGTAAAAAAATACCTGGCGCCCTGCCGTCTCAACAACCGACTCCACTCCCGCATCTTACCGCATCGCATTTCCTTCACTCAAAGTCGGCACCTTCCACGTCCCCCTCGTGCAGTTGCCCACAGCACTGCATTTCCCACCGGTTTAAAAACTCTTCGGCTCCGCTTTAACCAGGATGTTTTTCCGAGTGCTTCACTTAATTCGGTGTGTGCTACGGTCGACGACTTCGGCAGCTACAGGGAAAACAGAAATTAACGATTAGTCTAATTGAAACCAGTTGTCAACCTAAAATAAATTTGCATACAACCGGAAAAACCAGGGACCGAGAAACAACTAAAAACGCAAAGACGCAGAACATAAAAAAACAAATTTAAGGAAGATAAATGGAAACAGGTTTAAAAAACAGTAAATGCAAGTAAAGCCGTCAGCATGGAGCCGTTAGTCGTGTTTTTGGGTACTGACCATAGTCAACCTCTCGACACATGGCATTACTGGCATCTGTGACATAGTTGTCGCCATAGGACCCTTTTATATTGTGAATCTAACTGTAGGGTTAGGGCTAAGATTCGGGCTCTTGCCAGTACTAGAGTTAGCGCTGGGGGTTAGGTTTAAAAGGTTAGATTTAGGGTTAGAGGTGGCTGCAGGGTTTCGTTTTACAAGGTCCTTGCTTGCGGGCTTTGTAAGTGGTCCTGTATACCACAGCCTTGTCCAATTCACAAATGGACATTTTTGTTTCCCCTATCCCTATCTGAAATTTTTCCCGATTCTTCACTGCTCGCTGCTATACGGACTTAAGATCTTATCTGCTTTTCGAGACTGACCACCCATATTCCGCCCTAAAATCAGGCCAGGTGGATGACCGCAACTCACATCGTAGGCAAATTCTGCTTCTTTTCATGATTCCCCTTGAAAATTGCTTTACTTCTCTCCAAATCGGTCACAGGGTGACTGAATCCGAGAGGTCCAGCATCCATTGGGCTTTATCTAATAATCTTATAATAACTGAGTTCATTTGGCCCGCTGACAAAGCACAATAATTTTCTATAATTTGATGTCCTGTCAAATTGCATTTCTGTTGCTGTTAGGGGTCCCATAATTTAAATTTACTTTCATTCCCTCACTGCCTGACATTATTCGGAGCATTGTTATTCAATAAAATATCTTAAATTGCCAGATAGTTTCTACCTTTAACTAGATGAACATGATAGGTATCCCTCGCGGTTAACCTAGCACAAAATTTTCTGCGACCATATTTGCCGAATAAGTGCAGCTGGTCACGAGTATTGAAATGCAGCTCTATTATAAGCACAGACAGCAAATCCCTAGCTTCATACCACAGGCTGGTTAGATTTGCCTCCCTGCAATCAACTATCACCTGCTCCTTTCCCCTGGTCAGATAGCAGACCAGCTTTTCGAGTTCACATGGACAAAATGTGAAATGAATGTGTGCACTTGATGTGCGGAGGCCGTAAGTCTCGTTCTGAGGACTGAATGGGGCTGGAATTACAGAAACTGCAGGCCTCGAAAAGAAAAGTTTACTGCAGAATGCAAATGGTTGTTCGGTGTGTGAACTTTCAAGTTTTCGTATAAAAGTTCAAGATTCTGCAATGGCTATACCGAATTTGATCCTGGATTGTTTAAATTATCTTCTTATAATAAGTGGTTGAAATGAGGCCCGTTATAGTTCTTTCAATTTAAATAGTCTGAAAATGCACGAGTTTGGTTTGAAAAAAATTTGAGATTTTCCATCCAAAACGTAAACGAAACTTTGGTTTCGGGTGTTCGAATGTTCGGTTATCGGCGCATCAAATCCACATAGTGGCGTTGGGTAACGGGCAAACATCGCAAAGGAAAAGAGAAAAAAACAGTTTTGGCACAACCCAGCACAAGTGAACGACTTTCGACAAGATCAAATAATTATGAGTAGAACGACGATTTCTGGAAAACGAGCTGGGCTTGGAAGCAACGAAGAAACATGTACCCCGTTCCCACGTTCCATATAACTGTACTGACCCGAAGAAAAGTTACCAAAAGCATGTGAATGCTCACCAAATCGTCTTTTGAAGCATGTATTTTTTTACAAAAGTTGCGTTTCTTCCTCGAATGCAAGCTTTCTCATAATTATTTGTAAAGAAGACTATACTATCATGATATGTTAGCCTTATTTTATACCGACGCATCAATATTTCGGCACCAGGAAATATTTTGGTCGGCGATGAAGGATCCGGACAGCTTCAGGAGTAATATGAAAAGAAACACGAGTCAAAAACGGCAACAGAATATAGCAGACACAAACTGTGGTAAGAACTGCATCAGTAAAGCAAAAAGAGTAATTATAACTGGTGTTGCGGCTCAATGCCAAGTCTAGAGACTAAGCAAGTCGAAACTTATTGCTGACAGACCAAAAAGACTTATTCCCCAGTGCGAAATAATCGTAAAAAGTAAAAAGAAAGGCGCTTTCTGATGGGACGTCAGAACTTGCCTATGTTAAGAGCAATTTTTGACGGTTGTTAAAAAATAAGTAGGAGAAATTCTAAATATTTCGTAGATCCGTATTGTACTTTTGTTCAACGATCGGGTTGCATGACATGTTCACCCCGTTGTGCCTTGCTGTTCATTCTAGAGCCCATAAAGACTATTGCATAGTAACTTTGAGAATATACTGAAGGAGGTATCGACAAGGGCAAGACGGACTAGAATAGTCATTTTCGGGTTATTATCTGTCCTCAGCTGGCAATAACCAGGTGCTCTAAACCTGACTCTTGTTTAACTTTAGGCTAAACTAAACCCTTCTTATGTGAGGGAATTCGGGACCTAAATTTTATTCATCAGGCTCAGAATGCCAAAATCTATCTTTTGTAAAGTACCCAGTTTTCGAAGTATGTCTTAGCTGGAGTTACATCAGCTGTACTTCGGAAAAAAGAACATTATCTTCATCCCAAATGCGCTTACCTGTATTACTGTCAGATCAGGCTAACATCATCCAAAAAGCTGGTTGGGATAGTCAAAAAGACAACCTAAAAACCGAGTAAGAAAATAAAAATATCACAGGTAGACCGACAGGGTATGGAACGCACTGGCCTCCACAGTATGATAACAACGCGATATCAAATTCAGTTATCCATTGAGGATACAGTTACTTGTATTTTTTTAACTAAAAATGGAGTTGGCAATATGTTAAACTACCATGTGGCTTTAAGAATGGTTGCCAGTTGAAGAGGTTACATGGTCTGTGGCAGGCGGGGCAAAAGTTGTGCTTGCCTCCTCTTAATTTAACAGCAAAAACAGCTCTTGTAGTGATTAATAAACATGGTAAGTTTAGTTAATTGTTGAAAAGTTCGGAACTGGTTTACTGATGCGAACAGCTCTCCATCCACACGCTTCACTGTTCTCAATTGTTTTCTTGTTAAAGGTAAAATTTCAACCTTTTTGTCAGCGTTTTAACAGCAGACAAGCTGATCAAAAACAGTAGGAGTATAGAAGACTGGGTTGCAGATACAGCTTGATATGTCATTAGGAATATTACGGCCAGATCCTCAAATGCCAGCTTTTTTAAGTCTTGACATTCAAAATCAAAGAATTTTCATCTAAAACTTTATACGTCAGTAAATCGGTTAAAGTAGAACGAGACAGAAACCGTTTTCGATGGTACGGATTTGAACTGCCAAATTTTAGAAATATAACTGTCAGATTTTTGTGCATAAACGACCTACATGTAATCCCAACAGAGTATCCAGTCAAACTGCAATAGGCTCACAGTTAAATCAGGAAAAGGAAATATTACTTAGTTTGGACAGTTTTCGTGAGTTACCTCAGTTTGAGATTTAGAGCAGCCATCGCGTAAGCAGTGGGTTACCGGCGAGAACTCCAGTCACATCTGACCTTTTCGTTTCCCGTGAAATCCTCCCAGGCAGCCGTAAGAAAGTACTTGTTTTTCATATATAGATGGCATGTAACATTTTTTTCTTTGTTTTCGACAGTCCTGATTATGAATTATTAACGATGAGGGCTGGCACATTAATCATATCCAGAATAAACCTCGAGGAGTGTTCGGCCCAGAAGGTACTCCCCGGTATAACCCCCATTTGACTGATATGGAATAATACTAACCTGATTGATTTTTTTCCATGCTATCCCTAGTATACGTTAAAGATTCAGACGGAATTGTGCAAATAAAAAGGACAAAAAGGGCACGCTGAAAGTGGTTTTGCCCTGGACGTGCTTATTGATTGCTATATCTTACAGAGGAACATTGCCGGCAAAGGCAAATCAGACTGGAATGGCCATTTCTGACTCATTCGCCGTCATCAGCCAGTGATATCCAACCCCAGGTGGTGCAGAACGCGAGGCTCGAACCCACAATTTGTTGATCAGAGGCCCAAAAAAATCTAACCATGCAGTCGAGGGCCAGTTGTCTTGCAGATTTTAGATCGGGAATATTTACATTCGTTGATGAACGCTCAACGATCGCTAACGGAACTCCTCATGCCCATTCTGCCTTGGGGCTCACTCTAAAGCCCCACTCGCAGCCACAGAGCGGCTAGTAGTATAGACAGAAGAAAATTGCTGACAAAGACAAGAGAGGCTGAAATGACCATTTCTGACTCATTAGCCATCGTCAGACTGGAGTCTGGTTATCGGATTCTGATCAATTCATAAGCTGACTCGAAGAACAGAGAAAAAATGGTGTCATGCACTGTGATCTTCTTCGTTTCCACGAAGCAGGCATTCGTAAATAACCAATTGCATGAACGTTATTATGATATAACCGGTTACCCTCCAGCCTAGGATCTCAATATTATTTCAGAATGCCATCAAAGGAACTTTTCCCTGAGCAAATCAGTGGAAGACGCAGGGGTTCGCCAAGTTCCAGGTTAATTTTCAGACTGTCCGGCATAGTCGCTAGGTGTGCGTTCATGAAGTGCAAATCAAAATTATGAGTGCGCTGTGTTTATAACACCTTTGGTATCATGAAGAAAAATAGAATGACGTACTTCAAGGCGCATCTGAATTCTGTTGTGTTTGATACACTCTTCACAACGGGAAAATATGGAGAACCGCACCCACTTCTCCAGACTTATTCTGGGTAAGGCACGAGCATAGGAACCCCCTGGATACACAGGTGACCTCGCGCAGGATCTCAGGAATCTCAAATAGTCCCATATCATAATATAGACCAAAACCTTCGTCTTAAACCTGGATTTGCCCGTAAACTTAGCCTGAAACTTAGAAGTAATCCCGATGTGAGCACCAAAAATACACTCTGAAAATTAGCGCAAGGTCCCCGAATAGGGATTCCCATTCTCATATCTTGCAGCCTGCAATCTCTGCTAATCTTATCCTAAACGGTGATGATGGTGTCCAATAAAACGATTAGCACGTGGACGGTCTCACCTTTTGACAATGATTGTCCTTTACAATAGGATGAGCTAGACTGGAACTGCAACTCCTGGCTTATTTACCGCCACCGCTAGCCAGCCATACCCTTTCACAGGTAGGGAGGGCCTGAGATTTAAACTCAGATTCAAAATGGATATGGCAGGTTTCAGTCGAAATGTTTACCACTTAGGTCATGTACTTTAGCCCAGCCGACTGCGTTCGAGACTAGTCAGTAAGGAGCTTCATCAATTCGAATACAGGAATATGTTTGTTCCATTTCGTAATGATTCAGTTGGACTGGTGCAATCCGTTTCCGAGTAGAAAACGAGATTGGTGTGAATCTTTTACCACGAGGCTCTAGTTAGTCATTGCTTGGAGCTGTCCAGAGAAAAAAATTTAATCGTGAGCATTCATTGAAATAAGCCGGTTGCCTCATGAAGCAGCAACACTTACATAAAAAATGTCACGTTGTTGGGGCTAAACTACTATGATACTTTAAGTTCAGCTTACGCCTTCATGGTTTGCTAATAAATCTAAAAGAGTGAAGTTTCAATCAAAAAAGTTACTCTGCGCGTGCGGGCTGCAACTTAATTACGTAGTATGGGTGTTGGAGAGATTAAAGGTGCAGAGTTTGAATCCAAATTCATTAACGGATATTCATTGCGTCCAGACTGACTATGGGTCCAACCTCGCACGGAAGAGCTCATGGACAGGGATGACAAACATTCGGCACAGCACTTGCAAGAGGTCTGCCAGAACCTCGTTTAATCAACTTTCGCATTCAGACACCTGCAGGTTACGTTGGATTAATTCACCACTTTGTAAACGCTAAACTAATGAGTCAAGATAGGGTGGGCTTACCTGGACCGTCAAGTCTTAGCCGAAAATTTGGCCACGAGAAACGCAAATATAACACCAACAAAGAAAACTACAACAGCAATAAGAAGAAAAAAATTGTAGGTCATACCCACAGAAATTGTGAACCGGGATCGGTGCACGACGCGTCGATCTCTCATGAGAAACAGCTTGACCAAGTGGCTGAAATAGCAATCACCTTATCGCCTTATCCACTGGAATCTAATTAGTATTCTCTTATGACAGCCGACGTAAGCACAGTAATACTAATATTGTCAACTGTTGCCTGGAAATCCTTTCGCTCCCTGCGTCTCCATTCCTCGAGGGAAATCGCTGCTTAGGCAACTTTTTGCCTAGAGTTATATTTCAAATAATTAATCGAACCATAATTAAATTAATGAGCAAACAACATCGACTTAGTAAATCTATGTCCTTGGAATCGTAACTTTTCTGAGACCAACAGAAGTTTCAGAAAACGGTAAAGTGAACGGTCCCAGTCTAGGAAAGTCTAGACTTACTAAATAGGGACCTGTACACCTTCCTACGAAGCTCACTAAAAAGTCAAGCGTACGAATAAGTTGCAAAATTTAGGAATGTAAAACTGTCCGACTAAAAGCAAAAATACGTTTGGTCTAATCTACTAACCCTTTTTTGACTCACTCTTTGTCATAGCAGACATATCCATTGGGGATTGATCTGGTCCTCCAGTGGCCTAAACGCGTTCATGATCTTTGAAAGAGTGAGGAACCCCTTTATAAGTGTAGCCATGTAAAGTTTCTGATTTGGAACAGCACTAAGGTCTCCTGCCTGGTGTTTATCCAGACAAAGCCCGAGCCTGCCCTTTATTGCCACTTCGCTTTCTGCAGCTGATCGGCTTTTGGGTACCAGCTTCAGTCGATTAAAGGTATGCCACACAGAGGAGGACAGGGTCGCATAATCATCATCCCCTTCAGGAGGGGGTCCGCCGCGGATGCGTTCTTTGTACCACTCGGCTGACCGCCATAATTTGAATCCCAGCGAGGGGTAGGTATGGTGAAAGGAGGAAGCTCGTAGCTCACTGTCACGCTCATAAATTTCCGACACTCGCTAGAGCCTACCCGTCTTTCGATGCAAATGCCGCTCCATTGCTTTAATCACAGCTCTATGCTCTTCGTGCAGCATACAAAATTGGAACTTTTTGAAGGGACAGACTTTGAAAGTCTAGGCCATAGCCTCATAATGTGTTGTAAGGCAAGGACATAGAGGACATATTTCTTTGAAGTCAGCGCGCCTCAGGCAATGTGGCCGATGGTTGGGCCATTTATAAAGGCCATCATGAGTAAACACACCGCATAGTAAATTTGTAGTAAAAAGTGATTATGCCGACGCAGTGGGGCTCAGTTAAATTGGCAATCCTATCCGGCGTACTAGTAAGCCACTCGTACCAATTGCCTTAGTTGGTCAACTTCTAATTCCCGCTCGAAGATCCCTTGATTCCGACTTTATGGTCAAATATAAGCGGGAAATCTGTCGGTAGTCCTCTCTTCGGAAACATCTTCGAAGGTGATCAGTCGAAGGGGAAAGGTGCAACATTTCACGCATATTTAAAGGCCCTACTTAAACCTTTGTGGCATAATTTGGGTGGAACCTCGAATTTTTAACGTAAATAGTCGAAAAATAGTGTGTCCAATTAAAGTACTCACACAAACCTCACGAGAATGTCATTCTACTTGATATCTGCGTAAATTAGTTGCTAAATACAATCTTTACTATGCCACTTCGAATAGAGGCATAATAGTAGCTTGTGAGTATTTGGTAAGCTTATTCAAACTCAACAGCGCAATTCAGAGGGAAGATCCCGCAATGCCTCATGAATTGGTTAAGGCATGAAAGTGGAAGACCAATGGACCTTATTTGTCCTAGATGTTTTACTCTTCACATTACATATACAATTCTGGATTTATCTGGTTGTCTTGAATCGAAGCAGTGAGAAATGTAAGATAGACATATCAAGCTAGTTACGCCTTCAGATGGTCTGTAGATTGAAGATGAACTATGGTTTAACTACGTGGAACTTTCACCTTGAATATGGGCTAGCAGAGAGATTTGTTTTCAGAATTTTTTATATAGTTCTTGGTAAGCTATCGTTCATGGGAACCGCTTATCAAAAAATGTTCTTTCTCCAGTCAGAAGTAGCGTAAATGAAACAGAGAACGTAAAACTATAAGCATTTAGAAGCCAAATTAGGTAAATTACCGTTTTTACTCCAAGAAAAAATCGTTCAGCCCTTAAACACTATTTCATTCGAAGGTTTATTTTTTCAACTTGCCTAGTTAGTTCAAATGCACGTTAGGGACAACCATGACAACTATGGCGAGCATATAACAGGACGAAGTTAGCTTTGAACTGTACTTGAACCGCCTACCTCCTGTATTCACGTTTGGTGCTATACTCTGATGCTGCTGTCGCCATAACCAACGGTAGATAAGACCACAGCGAAAATAATTTTCGTCAGGCCTTTTAGCGTCTTCTTCATTCTTCTATCAGTCATTTGCACACACAACTCAAATAGACGTTGGATCGGACTAAAATAGGCTTACCCAGTAATTCAGCAAATATGAAATGTCAAACAGTCCACGCACGTCTCAAGAGTGCTTATCAGAGGTCACTGGGGGTTCCTGGCATGTCGACAGGTCGAAGGCGTTTCAAAAGCAAACATTCATTTTGAAGAAGAAGCACATTTGCGCAAGTGCAAGCCTTCCTTCAGAAAACCGTCCATGCATCATCCCAAACTCCGTAAGTTAAGCTAATTAGGCGAGCCCAATCCGTCCTGGTGAAAAAAACATTAATTCCTGCCGTATTGTCAAAAATCAGGGGGCAGTTACCTGAGTAATTATTCAAGAGTTTGAGAAAAATTAAGAAAATAAAAACAAATTCCCTGAACTGCGGATAGAAGTTGACTGTTTTTCATGCGTCAAAACCGAGCTTAGACCTGCACTTCCGCGCAGCGAATGGAATAAAAAATGAAGAATATTTAATAAATTTGCTGTCTTTTAGCGGCCTACAGGCGCCTGCATACTTTTGTTTGAACTTTATCCTGCCCGAACACAATGTGACTACATTGCACATACAGTCACTAAAGAACAACAGAATTTTCGGGTTTCAACTTATTTTTTTGTCTCACCTGACTTGAATATTTAGTCGAAAAATGTTTAACAAAGGAAGCCAATGGATACTGCCTGCATGACGTCTTTGAGCACCAATAACCTAAGCAAGACAGTGTAGATGTGCGATTTTTAACTGATTTCGATTATAAAAATTTCAATGCTGTCCTACAGAGTCGAGCTAAACGCCATATTCTGCATTGCTCAAAACTACACAGGAAATGTGTTCGCCAATGTGTCCTAACTACAGGAGGGTACCTGAAGGTTCTATTTAGCCTATGATCTTCGAGTTTGATGTTTAGATACTTCCCATGTCATCTGAGAAGACATTTCTTACTTTGTCTTGCTAAGAACATAGTGATTACGAATCAGGTTTAGGACGTGAAATGGACTCAGCCTTGTAGCTTTCAGTTTGGATATCTTTCAATAAGAAATTTGTGCTCATGAGATGCTAGAGTGACAAACAAAAACTACATTTGAAAAATGTTCCTGCAAATCATTCAACCTATCGGGGAAGTTCATATATGTTCAGTGGTACAATAATGACAGAAACGCAAGAATGTTCCCTTTTGACTAATTATTAATCGCATTTCAAGCTTTTAATCCAATTTCAATTGGAAAAAAATTCATTTGATTTGAATCCCTTCTCATCTTTCATAGAATTTGGAATGCTACCAGCTTTAGCACCT
This sequence comes from Schistocephalus solidus, assembly GCA_017591395.1. Taxonomy (NCBI): domain Eukaryota; kingdom Metazoa; phylum Platyhelminthes; class Cestoda; order Diphyllobothriidea; family Diphyllobothriidae; genus Schistocephalus; species Schistocephalus solidus. Next base: position 25,032 of record WEDG01012663.1, read on the forward strand.
GCATAGGTGCAAAAGACTCAGTTAACAGAATTCCGACGTAACAAAATAAAAGCGTATGACTCGATTCCAGACTAAAAGACTCTACTCAGATGGACTACAATTTCATCTACCGAAGTAAAGTGTTTATTTTTTACGGCATATTCAGTGTGGTGAAAAAATCTTTAAGCTGCAAAGATGAAAACATTTGTTCATGTTTCTTCAGTAGTATTTCGAGCAGCATGATCAATCGAATTTCATGGGCGCGGGTGCTATGAGGTGAGCATGTAACCAGGAGAATGCAGCAATATTACTGGATAGCTATATTTTTCATAAATCGGTATAGGATGGACTTTATTTCCAGCTAGTAAGTGCTATCATTTTGTTATAGTCAATCAACTTTCGCAATGTGGAATCCTGATAAATATTTTCCTGCAGTCGTTAGAGTTGCTTTTTGAAAAAGGCTGTCTCCAGTCAGGTCACAAATGACAAAATACGAAAAGCAAATATAGGAAAAAAAGAGACTTAATAGGTTTTTGAAATTAAAAACATCTAACGATCGGTGCTTAAAGAATTCCTCTCTTCTATTTTCAATCGATTATTGGTTTTGATGTTATCCTCAGGGCCCCGTTTAAGCGTTAGCCATGTTATTTCATTTTCCTATAATTTTTTCTGTTGCAGTTATTTCCAGGCAATCAGTTATGTTGTAATTTCAAGTAGAATGGATACTTGCAATATATTTCGCTGCAGACGCTTTGTTTCTGTTTCACTTTTGTTATTGAGAGCTATTCTCCAAGTAAGAGTTTCTGTTGATAGAGGGGGATTTATTTTAGAAATTTGCAGTTCAGCAGTTGTGTTGAATAGGTAGAAGTTTGCACGTGCACAAGCAAATAGGGCTAGTCAGCATGTACAAACATTACAGAATTGATATTATGTGTGCGGATTATGACATGTCTCCACGCACTCACGGAGAAATCCAGGTTTCGAGTTCCTTTTATAAAATTAAAAACAAGTTGATCAATACTTAAAATATCCACTCATCACTTGTGAATCAACACGACTACGACTAGCAGTGTACAGATTTTGCCTCTGAGCAAATCGGACTCGGCAAACCACACGTGCTTGACCAATGTGAGATCTGTCTGATGACCTGGAAATACAAATGGAGTCCGCAATCTGCTCAGATAGAAGAGGCTTTAATAAATGACTAACTTCTAATTATTTTTAAAAAAATTGATCTGTATTTAGAATGCCTCGAAAAACAAAAAAGAGGCTTTAAAAACAGACGATTGTTGGACATGAAAGGTAGCAAGTAAAAAAATCAAAATTCGCTTTGAACCTGCTTTTAATTTCTGACAATATCACAGGTCATACTGTGTAACTGCAACCGAGGATCTAGGGTTATCCGAAAATAAACCATCTTCTCTGCCAGTCCTTTCGGTTGACCTTTCACTAATTGATGTTCACTTTCATATTTTGTTGTTTTTTGCTAAGAATTGGGAAAAGGAACCCCCGGATATTTCCGGTGGCCTTGCGCAAAATTGCAGTATGAATACATTTTCTTATATTTTAGTCCTAAATTTAACATTAATCCTAATCGTCCTAAAACTAGCGTTAGGTCGCCAGAGGATGAGGGGTTCTATTTTCGTGTTTTGCCATGTTCATGAGTAAAACCCATGAATCCATTCAAAACTGTAAGTTTTCTATGCATTCCCACACCTTGGGGCTTTTGTATTTGGCGAATTGAGGTACAATTGTTAAGGTTTTCATTTACGTCGAAATCTATCGGACAGCTGCCTTCCCAGCAGAGTGTTAAACGCCAGCCTTTTAATGTCGGTTAAAGGTCTTTTTTGGCTTTCTCAGCAGTGGATTTCACCACCTTCATAACAACCTTTGCAAAAAGTAAACACATTCTACTACATGACCGCATATTGCAGTTTTCCCAGGATGAACCTGCAGTCGAATAAAGTTTCGCTTACTACTAGAAGTGTAAGGTTTACAAGCGTGATGGGAATTAGTTGAATGATGACTTTCGATCATAGTATCCTAACTTGGTGGATTAAAAGCCTCTAAAGATTCCTGTAGGGGATATATATGACATTTATTTAACAGTATGAGGTATTTTATACTGCTATAAGTCAAGAAGAACTGTTCATGTTTCTGTGAACACGGAATGGACGCCGTCCAATATTCCATCAGATTTATTGACCCAGAAGAAACTAAATTACATAGAGCTAGATCTACGTGTTTATCCGGTCACTGATTATTCAGCAAATAATCGTCTCTTCTAATTGAATGAGCATTATCATTGAGATACTTACTTCTAACTCTTGTAGGTGCTCCCTGAGACACTAACCTCAATTTTCCGGCTGTTTCTGAATTTGACGATTGTAATATTACGCGGAGGAATACCGACTTCTAGGTGCTGGTTGGTATTTGAAAGGAACGACGAAGCGCTCCGGGACAATAGGAATTTATATCGCGCGATCAATTCTGGCCAATCAACAGGCGATGGCCGTGAAGGCACAGGCGCACCCTTGTATGCAGCGCCTTTGCTTCTTTGTCGTTTTTATGGTCAGCTAAAATAAACTGCCCACCACAAGCAGGCATGCTGGTTGGCAGCCGATGCGTGGCTTTCCAGAATGGCTAGTAGACAAGCCCTAGTTTTCGGCTAAACTCGGGAAGGTTTACGCTGCCCGCTAACTCCTATAAAATAGATGTTGCTGCATTAGAACCCATTATTCCTGTGTTCTAAACTGCACATTTAAAGAAACAGTCGTAAGACTAAAATAGTAGGCTTCTAGCATTACTTGAAGTAAGATCGTCACAATGCATGTGGAGCTTCCCTCAAGTAACCAGCGGCTGTGTACTTGGTTGATGCGGGTGGAACCGATGGCAACGGATTCATTTTTCCCTTAGCCGACTTATATGTTTGTAGGGGTAAATAAGAGGGTAGCTTAACGCCCCACGCGCATAAAATAGAGTCGATTAAGGACCAAGGCGGTCCAGTTGTCTTTTGAAAACCAAAATAGCACATAACCACCGATTTATAAAGTAAACTAAACACGTTAATAAGTATATATAGACACTTTCCGGCTTACCAATGCATATCTATATATCACTGTCATATGAAGACAATTTATAGAAAGCGGGAACTTGCTAATAAGTTAATTAAATGCACGTTCGTGTAGGTTTGCAAGGCTAGGAAAAATATATTGAAGTATGAATTACTAAGACACCTTTTCATAGCCTAAAAAGACGGGGACAGTCCTTGTTCAGTTGAGTGAAAGAGCGCTTACAAGTTCTGAATAGTTGGAGGGGTGGGAAGCGGAAATAAACAAGTTCATACCAAAGAAAGTGGGCCAGTGTGGATGGATCGCTAGAGCGACAATCAGTTTCGATTGCGGCCCAGGCAGGAGGATCAGCAGAGGTCACTTCCAAAATCGAGGCATGAAAGGGCTGTCAACACAACACCGGTGCTAAGAAGGGGACCAGAGGCGCGAAAATAGATAGCGAGCTTGTAACCGAAGAAGAGAAACCCGCAGATGTCCATTCCTTGATGTCACTACTGGTGCACTGCTGAGACGCTGTTAATAGGGCGACCATTAAACTGTTGCATTCCGAGGACATTGATGGCAGACATGGGCGAATGGAGCGGGTGATGATGCAAGGTCTGCTGGGAAACGGCCGTGTATGGGTAGCTTTGGGGGAAGGTAGTAGTAACGGTGGAAGCCGAAGGGCGGTACTCAGGGCGTTGCAGGTAGCAGTCTGTCAGACCATCCACATTTAGGGGGAACAGGTCGGCTGTCTGGGAGGAGGTGTAACTAGGTGTCGTGGGTGACATCCCAGGGGGACACGTGTTCTCCCGCGCAGTGAGACAGGTATGACACCCAGGTGCTGAATAGGCGCAGCCCGCTGTCTGGTAGTTGCGGCACATATTAGAGGGAAAGGCTGCTCCACCGAACGGATTGGCAGGCCGCGCAACGACGGGCGCAGTATCCGTTGTAGCTAGTTCCAGCGGCGCTGCATTGCTGAATAGCTGTGGCGCACGGAGAGAGGCAGAAGGAACCAGAGCCCTGCGAGAGTGGAGGTTACCCTCGAGTTTGTCGAAAACATTTGAGCGCCAGCGACCCCGGCGACAGAACAAGTTGCGCCAACTGTGAAAACTTTTTTTATTGGCCCAAACCCACATACCCGACGTGATCCCAACCACTAAAGACATGAATATTCTTAGCAAAGCAGCCTCTGGGGAGGGCGAATGCTTGGGCTGGCACTTATCGATGCCCCAGGCAATGCCGCGGGGTGACAGACATTGCGGATGATCTCGATGTAATCTGCAAGTGCTGATCTCCATTTAGGCTGTCCGATATATTCGTAAAGGTTACCTGCCAACAGACAGGCCATAGGGAACGTGTAAAGGACAGCAAAGACACCTAACTTGGCAATTGATTTCTCTAACCTCCGACGGCTGTCACGTTCGCGGTCACCGATTCCGGATGGTACTTTTAGCTTCTGGCGCACCTGAAATACAGCCGCAAAACCGACACTGAGGAGAATTAGCCCCAGGGTGAGATAAATCGTCTGGGGGAGCAGAACTCCAAAGATAAGTGCATTTTCATTGTGGAAACCGGTGTAGCAAGTGCCCGTCAACTCATCAGCGTCGATTTTGTGTAAGATGAGGAGGAGGATGGCCTGAATGGCAGGTAGTGCCCAAGCAAACATATGGAAGACACAACTCACTGACTCCACACCCTCGTGACCCCACTTGCGCGCGGTGGAGAGATACCAGGCCAGGCTGAGCATGACCCACCACAAGTTGCTAGCCGTGCCAAAGTAGTAAAGAATGAGAAACCCGACGGTGCACCAGGTCCCCTCCTGTCCCGACTTGAGCAGGTACTTCTGCATGTTTTCTACCACAATCTCAGTCTCCAATCGCGTCCCCACTGCAACTGCGTTTCCAGCCTCCGCAGGGTTGACCGACTTACACGTCACTGTTTCGGCGCCAAGACAGTACTGCAAGACATATCCAAATGCGAGAGCAAAGTAACAGGCTGCGAGATAAATTACCGGTCGTTCTGGATACCGCAGCCGAGAGGTGTCCGTGAGAAATGTTAAGAAGGTAAGAACAGTGGAGGCGAGACAGAGACAGGACCAAGTGAGCAACCAATTTCGTGCGAACGTTTTGTCAGCTGCGCGATAGTGGAGGTCTGCACCACAGTAAACAAGACAAGTGCTATTAAAGAAATGGTTTGCTGTGAACTCTGTCCCTGTACAAGCCACATCCTGGTCTGCAGTGAGAGCGCCGTTATCGACTGCTGCAACAGCAGCCTGAATCAAGGAGTTTAAATTGCCCGAGTCTTGGTTGCGTTGACGAAGAATTTCCTCTAGTTGGGGATACAGACGTTGAAGGGAGCGTAGATTAGGATTACCGGTTCCCGATTCAGATTCGGATACTGCCATTGCAGATAGATTGGGAAGCACCGGTCTTTTTGAGTCTAGCGCATACCCATCGGGCTCAATACAAAGAGCGGGTGGCTCTGGTAGGTCATCGCAAGCGAGTTCTGTTGGCCAATTAAACTGGAACTGTTGCATTATCGGTTCACACCGATTACGTACGTGAACGCAGAGGGGTTTGCATGGCTTCAGGGCGGACTTCACCAAGACTCTGGTACACATAGGAAAGTATATCGTACATAGGAAAAGGTTGAGGTAGTGTGAACAATTTATATTCAACAGGGAGCGGTAATCTATCATCCGCTTGGCGGCCTCCTCCTGAGATGTCATCTTCACCCAGTTGGGCATTCGAGTCTCCGAATACTGGAGACCCTGGCACACGGGCTCCCGAATGGGTACGCAGTGACTGAGATCATCGTCATCATGGTAATTCGGCTTGGCCAATTCCGAGGGTGCCGCTGTATCCCGGAAACTCTCCCCAGCATGGACAGTAAGAAACTGAAGCGTCGTTATCAAGTAGATTGCGATCGACTGCATATCGCGATTTTGGCGCTCAGACCTGTGAGATGAACATATCATCTATTGAGAAACTGGCGACAGAAGAGCAAACTTCAGTTGAACTACTTCCTACTCCATAGGACGCAAACGTACGCACAGATGAGAGGGGACAGTGTAACCAAGCCCGAGGATGTGCTGTGCGTTGATTGTTTCTAAAGTGGATACACGAGGCACGTGCGCATCATATGAGTGGCTGGTCCGGCGACATCGACCAATCAACTGTAGGTCTGCCGATGCGTTCTCCGATTGGGCAGAGATACTGGCGCACCGTCAAAGCCGCAGGGCCGGCTATGTTGTCCAAGCCCGTTTGTGTCTCACTGACGCCGCCACCACAGTCTGACGTACGCGTGTGTTTGATGTTGTACGCACGGGGCGCGCACATCGGCTGCCTCAACCTAGCGCCTCCCGCTTACCCGACACGCAAAGCAAGAGAAGTCAGCCTTCAGAACGAATAGTGCACAGACGGTCGAAAACAGAGGAAGACTGGTAAGGGTGACGTGTGCGTGCGAGGTCGCCCCTCGGTATGCCTAATTACTCAGAGACCAAATGCGAGTTGACTAAAAAGCACGCGCACACATTGGTTCGGTTGATAAAAATCTACAGTGGTTACTTCAAAGGTAGATGTCAGGCACATGTAACTAAAGCAAGCAATGTTGAAAACATATACATCCACAAACGCAAGCCCATCTGTGGACATACTGCGTTGTTTGAGTCCATTTGGCAGTCGGCCAGATAGATCAAATATACTGACTTCAAGGCTTACGAAGCGACAATAGTTCGGCTGTCAACCGAGGTTCCATACTTAAGTTTGCAAAGTAGCAGCCGTAATACCGGAGACAGAATCAACCTTTGTACGATTAACTAAAACCTAAAGCACGTTAACTTCCTTTTCCTCATCATCCACTCACTTCCTTATTTGGTAGTCTGAAGGTACAAGAAAACAATTTCTATTTTCTTTCCTTTGACCCACTTGTGAAAAATTCGGCGGCCTCGGTGGGATTCGAACCCACGCAAGCAAGGGGAAGGCTTTAGTACAGCCAACGCTCTTGCCAACTGAGCTACGAGGCCTACCGGGGAGCCGTGAGTTTTATCACGCAGGTCAAGTTACCCGCCAGCCTACTGCAACGTATGGAATCCACCAATTCTGATACAGCAAGCTGACTGCCCAAGCAGGATTTCCTAAGTAATCAATCTAGAATCCACCAGATGACTACCAGGCACAATTAATTAGTAAAGGATTTTGGCAGATTTGAATAATTCCTTTGACCGACTTGTGAAAAACTCGGTGGCCTCGGTGGGTCAAAGGAATTATTCAAATCTGCCAAAATCCCTTTGCTAATTAATTGTGCCTGGTAGTCGTCTGGTGGATTCTAGATTGATTGCTAGGAAATCCTGGCTGGGCAGTCAGCTTGCTGTATCAGAATTGGTGGAGTCCATACGTTGCAGTAGGCTGGGCGGAGTAACTTGACCCAAGTGTGATTAAACTCACTGCTCCCGGTGGGGCCTCGTAGCTCAATGCTAGGCGTTGGCTGTACTCAGCTTCTTGCTGGCTGGGATGAATATCCAGGCTAAGTTTTCAAAATGATCAAAGAAGTATCAAATCTGCCAAAATCCTTTACTAATTTCTATTTTTATCTGGACCTTTATGTAGATAGGCGAGCCTAGAGAGCGAGTACGAGAAGTCATGACATTTTAAGCAGACGTAACAGCAGTTTTTCGTAAGATTTTTGGAAGCAGCTTTATATGGGCTCAGAGACTTAACCATCAAGTTACGGTTATTCACGTAAATTATTAAAGAGGAATTAATGCGCCTTAATAAAGTCATTTTTAATTTTTAAATATCAGGGAAAATAATGAGACAAAAGTTCAGGGTTCTTATCGCCCATATTCAGAGAAAAGAACTTGCGTCCTCCAATTATTATTTAGCACAGCAGCAAATATTACTCTAGAGGTAGAAGGACTACCGACGAAGACGAGGGAGACTGGGATGACTATTTCTGACTTATTAGCCATCATCAGCCAGCCATCACCGTGCCAGATGTTGCAACACCTGGGCCTCGAACCCACGACCTGTTGGTTAGAAATTCATCCGTTTTTATCGCCAGCGATGCTCTTCAGCTACTCTTCGTCCGAAGTTTCTGCTGCAGTCGAAGGCCCACCACCCCAGAAGCTTTTGCTGGTACACTACTAGCTTTGATCCCAGCGTCTGGCACTGCCAATCTCGTGTGGTCACGAGCGTATTCGGCCAATAATTCGCGTAGTGGTTAGTAACAACTACGAACTCGGTTGGCAGTTTTTCCGCAAGGAGCCCTTTCCACATTTTCAACACGAGTAACTGTCTTAACTTCCGCTTGGGTTCTTGTTTTTGACCTTTGGTTCCACTTTTTCCAGTTGATCGTAAGTGATCCAATTTTTCGTCTACCTTCCAAGCAGTTAACAATATTCTCATTAAAACGCATAGGTAATATAATATTACTTTAAACCGTATATTGGGGCGTACTTTTGAAAAAAATATTTACAATCACTGATGTCCACACCACCATTATTGCAGGTAATTTTATCCGTCTTTTCGGCTCCCTCATTAATATGAAGCATCGCAAACTATTTTGTCAACCTCACACCACTTTAGGTCCTAAATCTTGTATTTTTACAGTCCGGTCACCCACCCAATATCATTATCTTTTGGAGTTCCTGTCAATTAAATTACCTCCACAGTTTGACTACCGAGTAAATAATACCTTGTCATTTCAGTCCAACTGCAGAACCACCTGTTTCCAGACTTCTCCTTTGTTTAGCTGTTGATAAGTTAGTCACCACCAAGGTTGAATTTAGCCATACGCTAGAGCTAAGCATAGCGCATTCCTGTGCCCACGGTTTCTGAAAAATATTTCTGATTAACGTTCATGCGGTCGCTATCGACGTTTGAAGAGCTGTGCAGTTCCATCCTGTTATAGTTCCCGTTGGCACCACTACCGCTACTGACGCAGGTTTTTTCACGGCCACACAGACCTTGAAGGCCCCACACAAACCTCCAAAATTTGCAAGGGTTTACCAACTCTGATTTCAGGAACAACGATAAATGGTGTTTTTCTGTACCCTTTCTGTTCCATTTAGGTGTATTTATAACTAGCATTATTGACCATGGCCAGAAATAAGAACATGGACTTCTAAACCAACTTGAACACCTCCGTAATACCCAAATGCGCAGCATAGCACAATATGCCTTACAAAACAGCCTAGTTGAACGTTTATGCTACGTAATACCCAAATGCGCAGCATAGCACAATAAGCTTTACAAAACAGCCTAGTCGAACGTTTATGCTACCAGCTCACTGCTTCCCTTTTATCCATTGGAGCGGTTTGCCTCCTGTCATGCATCCTACTTGCATCGCAGGTTTTACGCTATGTCTTTGGGGGCGAGCTACGATGCATATGTACGGTTAACCTTGTTTCTTCAATATATTTGGATGATCGTTGCATGGCAATATGATGTCAAAAGGTAATCTGCTAGATATATATTACGCACACAGAGCAGTAACTTAGGGTACCCTACGTAGCTTAGTTAGCGTAAATACAACCACACTCTTAGCGAAGTAAAGTCAGTTAGTAAACACGTTTCCAGTAATTCATCATCAGACCGTTACATGTGAAAACGGAATCATGAGCTATGTATGGAGTTTATATGTGTTTTGATTATGTGTGTGAGCCCCTGGGGTGTAGGCGGTACTAGTTATGGGTAACCACATACAGGTAGTATTTTGGTCACTCCATCTGTCTCATATAGGTGGTGAATGCTCCTGGCGCTGCCACTAACTGGTACCCAACTCTCACCTGTGGCTCCTCGAAGCGGGTACTTCCCAGCGGCCACACCCCGGGCAACCGCCACGACCAGCGGGCTAAACCAGGTGAGGGTCTCCGGTGTTGTGTGTGTCTTCACACCCGGTACGTCAGCTCCCTTCGCCCTGCTCTTCCCCCTCTCCTCTTCCCAGCCCACTCCTCTCTCCCCTCCTTCTTCTCCTCCTTCCCCTCCTCTCCTTTCTTTCCTCCTCTCTTACTCC
>WEDG01012670.1:0-29035 GCA_017591395.1 Schistocephalus solidus
AAGACAAGGGAGACCGGAATGGCCATTTCTGGCTTTCAAGCGGACATCAGCCATTCATACCCAATCCCAAGTGTGGAACACCTGGGATTTCAACCCACGACCTTTCGGTATTTTAGTCGAAAGCCTAAGCATTGAGCCCCGGGCTCGTTGCTTTGTCGGTTGCGATCGGGAATATGATGATAGTGTGTGGCTCATTGATCTGCATAAGGAACATTTATGTTCCGTTGTGCCTTAAAACGCAAACTAGAGTACTCACAGGCAGTCCCATTACGACGTGACAAAGACGTTGATAATGTGGAACCGACAAAGACAAGGGAGACCGGAATGGTCATTTCTGGATTTTAAGCGGTCATCAGCCAGTCATAACCAATCCCAAGTGTAGATTACCTTGGATTCGAACCCTCGACCTTTGGTATTTGAGTCAAAAGCCTAACCATTGAGGCAAGGGCTCGTTGGTTTGTCGGTTGCGATCGGGAATATGATGATAGTGTGTGGCTCACCGATCTGCTTAAGGAACATCTATGTTCCATCGTGCCCTGGAACGCAGACCAAAGTACTCACAGGCAGTCGCATAGCGACGTGTAGCATATGTTGGTTATGTGGAAACTACAAAGACAAGGGAGACCGGAATGGCCATTTCTTGCTTATTAGCCGTCAACAGCCAGTCATACCCCATCCCAAATGTGGAACACCAGTAAAACGAACACGAGACCTTTGGTATTTGCCCCTTACTCTCTAAATTTGAGACACGGGCTTGTTGCTTTGTCGGTGGCGATCGGGAATATGATGATATTATGTGGCTCACCGATCTGCTTAAGGAACATTTATGTTCCGTTGTGCCATGGAACTTAGACTAGAGTTCTCACAGGCAGTCCCAAAGCGACGTGAAGCATATGTTAATAATGTGGAACCGACAAAGACAAGGGAGACCGGAATCGCCATTTCTGGCTTTTAAGCCGTGATCAGCCAGTCATACCCAATCCCAAGTGTGGACCAACTGGGATTTCAACCCACGACCTTTGGTATTTTAGTCGAAAGCCTAAGCATTGAGCCCCGGGCTCGTTGCTTTGTCGGTTGCGATCGGAAATATCATGATAGTGTGTTGCTCACCGATCTGCTAAAGGAACATTTATGTTGGGTTATGACCATGGAACCCAGACTAGAGTACTCACAGTCTGTCTCATTGTGAGGTGAAGCATATGTTGATAATGTGGAACCGACAAAGACAACGGAGACCGGAATGGCCATTTCTGGCTTTTAAGCCGTCATCAGCCAGTCCTACCCAATCACAAGTGTGGAAAACCTGGGATTCGAACCCACGACCTTTGGTATTTGAGTCGAAAGCCTTAACATTGAGCCACGGGCTCGTTGCTTTGTCGGTTGTGATGGGGAATATGATGATAGTGAGTGGCTCACCGATCTGCTTAAGGAACATTTATGTTTCGTTGTGCCCTGGAAGTCGAACTAGAGTACTCACAGGCAGTCCCATAGCGACGTGTAGCATATGTTGATAATGTGGAACCGAAAAAGACAAGGGAGACCGGAATGGCCATTTCTGGCTTTTAAGCCGTTATCAGCCAGTCACGTCCATTTCCAAGTGTGGAGCACCTAGGATCCGAACCCGTGACCTTTGGTATTTCAGTCGAACGCTCTTCAAATGAGCCACGGGCTTGGTGCTTTTTCGGTTGCGATCGGGAAAATAATTATAGTGTGTGGCTGACCGATCTGCTTAAGGAACATTTATGTTCCGGTGTGCCTTGGAACGCAGACTAAAGTACTCACAGGCAGTCGCATAGCGACGTGTAGCATATGTTGATAATGTGGAACCGACAAAAGACAAGGGGTGACCGGAATGGCTATTTCTGGCTTATTAGCCGTCATCAGCCAGTCATACCGAATCCCAAGTGTGGAACATCTGGGATTCGAACCCACGACCTTTGGTTTTTAAGTAGACCGTTCTACCATTGAGCCTCGTGCTCGTTGCTTTTTCGGTTGCGATCGGGAATATGATGATAGTGTGTGGCTCGACGATCTGCTTAAGGAACATTTATGTTACATTGTGCCCTGGTAGTCAGACTAGATTACTGACAGGCAGTCGCGTAGCGACGTGTAGCATATGTTGTTAATGTGAAACCGACAAAGACAACGGAGACCGGAATGGCCATTTCTGGCTTTTTAGCGGTCACTAGCCAGTCATACCCAATCCCAAGTGTGGAGCACCTGGGATTCGAACCCGCTACCTTTAATATTTGAGTCGAAAGCCTTACCATTGAGGCACGGGCTCGTTGCTTTGTCGGTTGCGATCGGGAATATGATGATAATGTGTGGCTCATTGATCTGCTAAAGGAACATTTATGTTACATTGTGACCTGGAACTCAAACTAGATTACTGACAGGCAGTCGCATAGCGACGTGTAGCATATGGTGATAATGTGGAACCGACGATGACAAGGGAGACCGGAATGGCCATTTCTGGCTTACTAGTCGTCATAAACCAGTCCTTTCCAATGCAAAGTGTGGAACACCTTGATTCGAACCCGCCACGTTTGGTTTTTAAGTCGACCGTTCTACCATTGAGCCTCGTGCTCGTTGCTTTTTCGGTTGCGATCGGTAATATGATGATAGTGTGTGGCTCGACGATCTGCTTAAGGAACATTTATGTTACATTGTGCCCTGGTAGTCAGACTAGATTACTGACAGGCAGTCGCGTAGCGACGTGTAGCATATGTTGATAATGTGAAACCGACAAAGACAACGGAGACCGGAATGGCCATTTCTGGCTTTTTAGCGGTCACTAGCCAGTCACACCCAATCCCAAGTGTGGAGCACCTGGGATTCGAACCCGCTACCTTTAATATTTGAGTCGAAAGCCTTACCATTGAGGCACGGGCTCGTTGCTTTGTCGGTTGCGATCGGGAATATGATGATAATGTGTGGCTCATTGATCTGCTAAGGGAACATTTATGTTACATTGTGACCTGGAACTAAAACTAGATTACTGACTGCCAGTCGCATAGCGACGTGTAGCATATGGTGATAATGTGGAACCGACGATGGCAAGGGAGACCGGAATGGCCATTTCTGGCTTACTAGTCGTCATCAACCAGTCCTTTCCAATGCAAGTGTGGAACACCTGGGATTCGAACCCGCGACCTTTGGTTTTTAAGTCGACCGTTCTACCATTGAGCCTCGTGCTCGTTGCTTTGTCGGTTGCGATCGGGAATATGATGATAGTGTGTGGCTCACCGATCTGCTTAAGGAACATTTATGTTCCGTTGTGCCCTGGAACTCAGACTAGAGTATCACAGGCAGTCGCATAGCGACGTGTAGCATATGTTGATAATGTGGAACCGACAAAGACAAGGGAGACCGGAATGGCCATTTCTGGCTTATTAGCCGTCATCAGCCAGTCATACCCAATCCCAAGTGTGGAACACCTGGGATTCGAACCCGCGACCTTTGGTATTTGAGTCGAACGCTCTACCATTGAGCCACGGGCTCGTTGCTTTGTCGGTTGCGATCGGGAATATGATGATAGTGTGTGGCTCACTGATCTGCTTAAGGAACATTTATGTTCCGTTGTGCCCTGGAACTCAGACTAGAGTACTCACAGGCAGTCGCATAGCGACGTGTAGCATATGTTGATAATGTGGAACCGACAAAGACAAGGGAGACCGGAATGGCCATTTCTGGCTTATTAGCCGTCATCAGCCAGTCATACCCAATCCCAAGTGTGGAACACCTGGGATTCGAACCCGCGACCTTTGGTATTTGAGTCGAACGCTCTACCATTGAGCCACGGGCTCGTTGCTTTGTCGGTTGCGATCGGGAATATGATGATAGTGTGTGGCTCACCGATCTGCTTAAGGAACATTTATGTTCCGTTGTGCCCTGGAACTCAGACTAGAGTACTCACAGGCAGTCGCATAGCGACGTGTAGCATATGTTGATAATGTGGAACCGACAAAGACAAGGGAGACCGGAATGGCCATTTCTGGCTTATTAGCCGTCATCAGCCAGTCATACCCAATCCCAAGTGTGGAACACCTGGGATTCGAACCCGCGACCTTTGGTATTTGAGTCGAACGCTCTACCATTGAGCCACGGGCTCGTTGCTTTGTCGGTTGCGATCGGGAATATGATGATAGTGTGTGGCTCACCGATCTGCTTAAGGAACATTTATGTTCCGTTGTGCCCTGGAACTCAGACTAGAGTACTACAGGCAGTCGCATAGCGACGTGTAGCATATGTTGATAATGTGGAACCGACAAAGACAAGGGAGACCGGAATGGCCATTTCTGGCTTATTAGCCGTCATCAGCCAGTCATACCCAATCCCAAGTGTGGAACACCTGGGATTCGAACCCGCGACCTTTGGTATTTGAGTCGAACGCTCTACCATTGAGCCACGGGCTCGTTGCTTTGTCGGTTGCGATCGGGAATATGATGATAGTGTGTGGCTCACCGATCTGCTTAAGGAACATTTATGTTCCGTTGTGCCCTGGAACTCAGACTAGAGTACTCACAGGCAGTCGCATAGCGACGTGTAGCATATGTTGATAATGTGGAACCGACAAAGACAAGGGAGACCGGAATGGCCATTTCTGGCTTATTAGCCGTCATCAGCCAGTCATACCCAATCCCAAGTGTGGAACACCTGGGATTCGGAACCCGCGACCTTTGGTATTTGAGTCGAACGCTCTACCATTGAGCCACGGGCTCGTTGCTTTGTCGGTTGCGATCGGGAATATGATGATAGTGTGTGGCTCACCGATCTGCTTAAGGAACATTTATGTTCCGTTGTGCCCTGGAACTCAGACTAGAGTACTCACAGGCAGTCGCATAGCGACGTGTAGCATATGTTGATAATGTGGAACCGACAAAGACAAGGGAGACCGGAATGGCCATTTCTGGCTTATTAGCCGTCATCAGCCAGTCATACCCAATCCCAAGTGTGGAACACCTGGGATTCGAACCCGCGACCTTTGGTATTTGAGTCGAACGCTCTACCATTGAGCCACGGGCTCGTTGCTTTGTCGGTTGCGATCGGGAATATGATGATAGTGTGTGGCTCACCGATCTGCTTAAGGAACATTTATGTTCCGTTGTGCCCTGGAACTCAGACTAGAGTACTCACAGGCAGTCGCATAGCGACGTGTAGCATATGTTGATAATGTGGAACCGACAAAGACAAGGGAGACCGGAATGGCCATTTCTGGCTTATTAGCCGTCATCAGCCAGTCATACCCAATCCCAAGTGTGGAACACCTGGGATTCGAACCCGCGACCTTTGGTATTTGAGTCGAACGCTCTACCATTGAGCCACGGGCTCGTTGCTTTGTCGGTTGCGATCGGGAATATGATGATAGTGTGTGGCTCACCGATCTGCTTAAGGAACATTTATGTTCCGTTGTGCCCTGGAACTCAGACTAGAGTACTCACAGGCAGTCGCATAGCGACGTGTAGCATATGTTGATAATGTGGAACCGACAAAGACAAGGGAGACCGGAATGGCCATTTCTGGCTTATTAGCCGTCATCAGCCAGTCATACCCAATCCCAAGTGTGGAACACCTGGGATTCGAACCCGCGACCTTTGGTATTTGAGTCGAACGCTCTACCATTGAGCCACGGGCTCGTTGCTTTGTCGGTTGCGATCGGGAATATGATGATAGTGTGTGGCTCACCGATCTGCTTAAGGAACATTTATGTTCCGTTGTGCCCTGGAACTCAGACTAGAGTACTCACAGGCAGTCGCATAGCGACGTGTAGCATATGTTGATAATGTGGAACCGACAAAGACAAGGGAGACCGGAATGGCCATTTCTGGCTTATTAGCCGTCATCAGCCAGTCATACCCAATCCCAAGTGTGGAACACCTGGGATTCGAACCCGCGACCTTTGGTATTTGAGTCGAACGCTCTACCATTGAGCCACGGGCTCGTTGCTTTGTCGGTTGCGATCGGGAATATGATGATAGTGTGTGGCTCACCGATCTGCTTAAGGAACATTTATGTTCCGTTGTGCCCTGGAACTCAGACTAGAGTACTCACAGGCAGTCGCATAGCGACGTGTAGCATATGTTGATAATGTGGAACCGACAAAGACAAGGGAGACCGGAATGGCCATTTCTGGCTTATTAGCCGTCATCAGCCAGTCATACCCAATCCCAAGTGTGGAACACCTGGGATTCGAACCCGCGACCTTTGGTATTTGAGTCGAACGCTCTACCATTGAGCCACGGGCTCGTTGCTTTGTCGGTTGCGATCGGGAATATGATGATAGTGTGTGGCTCACCGATCTGCTTAAGGAACATTTATGTTCCGTTGTGCCCTGGAACTCAGACTAGAGTACTCACAGGCAGTCGCATAGCGACGTGTAGCATATGTTGATAATGTGGAACCGACAAAGACAAGGGAGACCGGAATGGCCATTTCTGGCTTATTAGCCGTCATCAGCCAGTCATACCCAATCCCAAGTGTGGAACACCTGGGATTCGAACCCGCGACCTTTGGTATTTGAGTCGAACGTTTCACCATTGAGCCACGGGCTCGTTGCTTTGTCGGTTGCGATCGGGAATATGATGATAGTGTGTGGCTCACCGATCTGCTTAAGGAACATTTATGTTCCGTTGTGCCCTGGAACTCAGACTAGAGTACTCACAGGCAGTCGCATAGCGACGTGTAGCATATGTTGATAATGTGGAACCGACAAAGACAAGGGAGACCGGAATGGCCATTTCTGGCTTATTAGCCGTCATCAGCCAGTCATACCCAATCCCAAGTGTGGAACACCTGGGATTCGAACCCGCGACCTTTGGTATTTGAGTCGAACGCTCTACCATTGAGCCACGGGCTCGTTGCTTTGTCGGTTGCGATCGGGAATATGATGATAGTGTGTGGCTCACCGATCTGCTTAAGGAACATTTATGTTCCGTTGTGCCCTGGAACTCAGACTAGAGTACTCACAGGCAGTCGCATAGCGACGTGTAGCATATGTTGATAATGTGGAACCGACAAAGACAAGGGAGACCGGAATGGCCATTTCTGGCTTATTAGCCGTCATCAGCCAGTCATACCCAATCCCAAGTGTGGAACACCTGGGATTCGAACCCGCGACCTTTGGTATTTGAGTCGAACGCTCTACCATTGAGCCACGGGCTCGTTGTTTTGTCGGTTGCGATCGGGAATATGATGATAGTGTGTGGCTCACCGATCTGCTTAAGGAACATTTATGTTCCGTTGTGCCCTGGAACTCAGACTAGAGTACTCACAGGCAGTCGCATAGCGACGTGTAGCATATGTTGATAATGTGGAACCGACAAAGACAAGGGAGACCGGAATGGCCATTTCTGGCTTATTAGCCGTCATCAGCCAGTCATACCCAATCCCAAGTGTGGAACACCTGGGATTCGAACCCGCGACCTTTGGTATTTGAGTCGAACGCTCTACCATTGAGCCACGGGCTCGTTGCTTTGTCGGTTGCGATCGGGAATATGATGATAGTGTGTGGCTCACCGATCTGCTTAAGGAACATTTATGTTCCGTTGTGCCCTGGAACTCAGACTAGAGTACTCACAGGCAGTCGCATAGCGACGTGTAGCATATGTTGATAATGTGGAACCGACAAAGACAAGGGAGACCGGAATGGCCATTTCTGGCTTATTAGCCGTCATCAGCCAGTCATACCCAATCCCAAGTGTGGAACACCTGGGATTCGAACCCGCGACCTTTGGTATTTGAGTCGAACGCTCTACCATTGAGCCACGGGCTCGTTGCTTTGTCGGTTGCGATCGGGAATATGATGATAGTGTGTGGCTCACCGATCTGCTTAAGGAACATTTATGTTCCGTTGTGCCCTGGAACTCAGACTAGAGTACTCACAGGCAGTCGCATAGCGACGTGTAGCATATGTTGATAATGTGGAACCGACAAAGACAAGGGAGACCGGAATGGCCATTTCTGGCTTATTAGCCGTCATCAGCCAGTCATACCCAATCCCAAGTGTGGAACACCTGGGATTCGAACCCGCGACCTTTGGTATTTGAGTCGAACGCTCTACCATTGAGCCACGGGCTCGTTGCTTTGTCGGTTGCGATCGGGAATATGATGATAGTGTGTGGCTCACCGATCTGCTTAAGGAACATTTATGTTCCGTTGTGCCCTGGAACTCAGACTAGAGTACTCACAGGCAGTCGCATAGCGACGTGTAGCATATGTTGATAATGTGGAACCGACAAAGACAAGGGAGACCGGAATGGCCATTTCTGGCTTATTAGCCGTCATCAGCCAGTCATACCCAATCCCAAGTGTGGAACACCTGGGATTCGAACCCGCGACCTTTGGTATTTGAGTCGAACGCTCTACCATTGAGCCACGGGCTCGTTGCTTTGTCGGTTGCGATCGGGAATATGATGATAGTGTGTGGCTCACCGATCTGCTTAAGGAACATTTATGTTCCGTTGTGCCCTGGAACTCAGACTAGAGTACTCACAGGCAGTCGCATAGCGACGTGTAGCATATGTTGATAATGTGGAACCGACAAAGACAAGGGAGACCGGAATGGCCATTTCTGGCTTATTAGCCGTCATCAGCCAGTCATACCCAATCCCAAGTGTGGAACACCTGGGATTCGAACCCGCGACCTTTGGTATTTGAGTCGAACGCTCTACCATTGAGCCACGGGCTCGTTGCTTTGTCGGTTGCGATCGGGAATATGATGATAGTGTGTGGCTCACCGATCTGCTTAAGGAACATTTATGTTCCGTTGTGCCCTGGAACTCAGACTAGAGTACTCACAGGCAGTCGCATAGCGACGTGTAGCATATGTTGATAATGTGGAACCGACAAAGACAAGGGAGACCGGAATGGCCATTTCTGGCTTATTAGCCGTCATCAGCCAGTCATACCCAATCCCAAGTGTGGAACACCTGGGATTCGAACCCGCGACCTTTGGTATTTGAGTCGAACGCTCTACCATTGAGCCACGGGCTCGTTGCTTTGTCGGTTGCGATCGGGAATATGATGATAGTGTGTGGCTCACCGATCTGCTTAAGGAACATTTATGTTCCGTTGTGCCCTGGAACTCAGACTAGAGTACTCACAGGCAGTCGCATAGCGACGTGTAGCATATGTTGATAATGTGGAACCGACAAAGACAAGGGAGACCGGAATGGCCATTTCTGGCTTATTAGCCGTCATCAGCCAGTCATACCCAATCCCAAGTGTGGAACACCTGGGATTCGAACCCGCGACCTTTGGTATTTGAGTCGAACGCTCTACCATTGAGCCACGGGCTCGTTGCTTTGTCGGTTGCGATCGGGAATATGATGATAGTGTGTGGCTCACCGATCTGCTTAAGGAACATTTATGTTCCGTTGTGCCCTGGAACTCAGACTAGAGTACTCACAGGCAGTCGCATAGCGACGTGTAGCATATGTTGATAATGTGGAACCGACAAAGACAAGGGAGACCGGAATGGCCATTTCTGGCTTATTAGCCGTCATCAGCCAGTCATACCCAATCCCAAGTGTGGAACACCTGGGATTCGAACCCGCGACCTTTGGTATTTGAGTCGAACGCTCTACCATTGAGCCACGGGCTCGTTGCTTTGTCGGTTGCGATCGGGAATATGATGATAGTGTGTGGCTCACCGATCTGCTTAAGGAACATTTATGTTCCGTTGTGCCCTGGAACTCAGACTAGAGTACTCACAGGCAGTCGCATAGCGACGTGTAGCATATGTTGATAATGTGGAACCGACAAAGACAAGGGAGACCGGAATGGCCATTTCTGGCTTATTAGCCGTCATCAGCCAGTCATACCCAATCCCAAGTGTGGAACACCTGGGATTCGAACCCGCGACCTTTGGTATTTGAGTCGAACGCTCTACCATTGAGCCACGGGCTCGTTGCTTTGTCGGTTGCGATCGGGAATATGATGATAGTGTGTGGCTCACCGATCTGCTTAAGGAACATTTATGTTCCGTTGTGCCCTGGAACTCAGACTAGAGTACTCACAGGCAGTCGCATAGCGACGTGTAGCATATGTTGATAATGTGGAACCGACAAAGACAAGGGAGACCGGAATGGCCATTTCTGGCTTATTAGCCGTCATCAGCCAGTCATACCCAATCCCAAGTGTGGAACACCTGGGATTCGAACCCGCGACCTTTGGTATTTGAGTCGAACGCTCTACCATTGAGCCACGGGCTCGTTGCTTTGTCGGTTGCGATCGGGAATATGATGATAGTGTGTGGCTCACCGATCTGCTTAAGGAACATTTATGTTCCGTTGTGCCCTGGAACTCAGACTAGAGTACTCACAGGCAGTCGCATAGCGACGTGTAGCATATGTTGATAATGTGGAACCGACAAAGACAAGGGAGACCGGAATGGCCATTTCTGGCTTATTAGCCGTCATCAGCCAGTCATACCCAATCCCAAGTGTGGAACACCTGGGATTCGAACCCGCGACCTTTGGTATTTGAGTCGAACGCTCTACCATTGAGCCACGGGCTCGTTGCTTTGTCGGTTGCGATCGGGAATATGATGATAGTGTGTGGCTCACCGATCTGCTTAAGGAACATTTATGTTCCGTTGTGCCCTGGAACTCAGACTAGAGTACTCACAGGCAGTCGCATAGCGACGTGTAGCATATGTTGATAATGTGGAACCGACAAAGACAAGGGAGACCGGAATGGCCATTTCTGGCTTATTAGCCGTCATCAGCCAGTCATACCCAATCCCAAGTGTGGAACACCTGGGATTCGAACCCGCGACCTTTGGTATTTGAGTCGAACGCTCTACCATTGAGCCACGGGCTCGTTGCTTTGTCGGTTGCGATCGGGAATATGATGATAGTGTGTGGCTCACCGATCTGCTTAAGGAACATTTATGTTCCGTTGTGCCCTGGAACTCAGACTAGAGTACTCACAGGCAGTCGCATAGCGACGTGTAGCATATGTTGATAATGTGGAACCGACAAAGACAAGGGAGACCGGAATGGCCATTTCTGGCTTATTAGCCGTCATCAGCCAGTCATACCCAATCCCAAGTGTGGAACACCTGGGATTCGAACCCGCGACCTTTGGTATTTGAGTCGAACGCTCTACCATTGAGCCACGGGCTCGTTGCTTTGTCGGTTGCGATCGGGAATATGATGATAGTGTGTGGCTCACCGATCTGCTTAAGGAACATTTATGTTCCGTTGTGCCCTGGAACTCAGACTAGAGTACTCACAGGCAGTCGCATAGCGACGTGTAGCATATGTTGATAATGTGGAACCGACAAAGACAAGGGAGACCGGAATGGCCATTTCTGGCTTATTAGCCGTCATCAGCCAGTCATACCCAATCCCAAGTGTGGAACACCTGGGATTCGAACCCGCGACCTTTGGTATTTGAGTCGAACGCTCTACCATTGAGCCACGGGCTCGTTGCTTTGTCGGTTGCGATCGGGAATATGATGATAGTGTGTGGCTCACCGATCTGCTTAAGGAACATTTATGTTCCGTTGTGCCCTGGAACTCAGACTAGAGTACTCACAGGCAGTCGCATAGCGACGTGTAGCATATGTTGATAATGTGGAACCGACAAAGACAAGGGAGACCGGAATGGCCATTTCTGGCTTATTAGCCGTCATCAGCCAGTCATACCCAATCCCAAGTGTGGAACACCTGGGATTCGAACCCGCGACCTTTGGTATTTGAGTCGAACGCTCTACCATTGAGCCACGGGCTCGTTGCTTTGTCGGTTGCGATCGGGAATATGATGATAGTGTGTGGCTCACCGATCTGCTTAAGGAACATTTATGTTCCGTTGTGCCCTGGAACTCAGACTAGAGTACTCACAGGCAGTCGCATAGCGACGTGTAGCATATGTTGATAATGTGGAACCGACAAAGACAAGGGAGACCGGAATGGCCATTTCTGGCTTATTAGCCGTCATCAGCCAGTCATACCCAATCCCAAGTGTGGAACACCTGGGATTCGAACCCGCGACCTTTGGTATTTGAGTCGAACGCTCTACCATTGAGCCACGGGCTCGTTGCTTTGTCGGTTGCGATCGGGAATATGATGATAGTGTGTGGCTCACCGATCTGCTTAAGGAACATTTATGTTCCGTTGTGCCCTGGAACTCAGACTAGAGTACTCACAGGCAGTCGCATAGCGACGTGTAGCATATGTTGATAATGTGGAACCGACAAAGACAAGGGAGACCGGAATGGCCATTTCTGGCTTATTAGCCGTCATCAGCCAGTCATACCCAATCCCAAGTGTGGAACACCTGGGATTCGAACCCGCGACCTTTGGTATTTGAGTCGAACGCTCTACCATTGAGCCACGGGCTCGTTGCTTTGTCGGTTGCGATCGGGAATATGATGATAGTGTGTGGCTCACCGATCTGCTTAAGGAACATTTATGTTCCGTTGTGCCCTGGAACTCAGACTAGAGTACTCACAGGCAGTCGCATAGCGACGTGTAGCATATGTTGATAATGTGGAACCGACAAAGACAAGGGAGACCGGAATGGCCATTTCTGGCTTATTAGCCGTCATCAGCCAGTCATACCCAATCCCAAGTGTGGAACACCTGGGATTCGAACCCGCGACCTTTGGTATTTGAGTCGAACGCTCTACCATTGAGCCACGGGCTCGTTGCTTTGTCGGTTGCGATCGGGAATATGATGATAGTGTGTGGCTCACCGATCTGCTTAAGGAACATTTATGTTCCGTTGTGCCCTGGAACTCAGACTAGAGTACTCACAGGCAGTCGCATAGCGACGTGTAGCATATGTTGATAATGTGGAACCGACAAAGACAAGGGAGACCGGAATGGCCATTTCTGGCTTATTAGCCGTCATCAGCCAGTCATACCCAATCCCAAGTGTGGAACACCTGGGATTCGAACCCGCGACCTTTGGTATTTGAGTCGAACGCTCTACCATTGAGCCACGGGCTCGTTGCTTTGTCGGTTGCGATCGGGAATATGATGATAGTGTGTGGCTCACCGATCTGCTTAAGGAACATTTATGTTCCGTTGTGCCCTGGAACTCAGACTAGAGTACTCACAGGCAGTCGCATAGCGACGTGTAGCATATGTTGATAATGTGGAACCGACAAAGACAAGGGAGACCGGAATGGCCATTTCTGGCTTATTAGCCGTCATCAGCCAGTCATACCCAATCCCAAGTGTGGAACACCTGGGATTCGAACCCGCGACCTTTGGTATTTGAGTCGAACGCTCTACCATTGAGCCACGGGCTCGTTGCTTTGTCGGTTGCGATCGGGAATATGATGATAGTGTGTGGCTCACCGATCTGCTTAAGGAACATTTATGTTCCGTTGTGCCCTGGAACTCAGACTAGAGTACTCACAGGCAGTCGCATAGCGACGTGTAGCATATGTTGATAATGTGGAACCGACAAAGACAAGGGAGACCGGAATGGCCATTTCTGGCTTATTAGCCGTCATCAGCCAGTCATACCCAATCCCAAGTGTGGAACACCTGGGATTCGAACCCGCGACCTTTGGTATTTGAGTCGAACGCTCTACCATTGAGCCACGGGCTCGTTGCTTTGTCGGTTGCGATCGGGAATATGATGATAGTGTGTGGCTCACCGATCTGCTTAAGGAACATTTATGTTCCGTTGTGCCCTGGAACTCAGACTAGAGTACTCACAGGCAGTCGCATAGCGACGTGTAGCATATGTTGATAATGTGGAACCGACAAAGACAAGGGAGACCGGAATGGCCATTTCTGGCTTATTAGCCGTCATCAGCCAGTCATACCCAATCCCAAGTGTGGAACACCTGGGATTCGAACCCGCGACCTTTGGTATTTGAGTCGAACGCTCTACCATTGAGCCACGGGCTCGTTGCTTTGTCGGTTGCGATCGGGAATATGATGATAGTGTGTGGCTCACCGATCTGCTTAAGGAACATTTATGTTCCGTTGTGCCCTGGAACTCAGACTAGAGTACTCACAGGCAGTCGCATAGCGACGTGTAGCATATGTTGATAATGTGGAACCGACAAAGACAAGGGAGACCGGAATGGCCATTTCTGGCTTATTAGCCGTCATCAGCCAGTCATACCCAATCCCAAGTGTGGAACACCTGGGATTCGAACCCGCGACCTTTGGTATTTGAGTCGAACGCTCTACCATTGAGCCACGGGCTCGTTGCTTTGTCGGTTGCGATCGGGAATATGATGATAGTGTGTGGCTCACCGATCTGCTTAAGGAACATTTATGTTCCGTTGTGCCCTGGAACTCAGACTAGAGTACTCACAGGCAGTCGCATAGCGACGTGTAGCATATGTTGATAATGTGGAACCGACAAAGACAAGGGAGACCGGAATGGCCATTTCTGGCTTATTAGCCGTCATCAGCCAGTCATACCCAATCCCAAGTGTGGAACACCTGGGATTCGAACCCGCGACCTTTGGTATTTGAGTCGAACGCTCTACCATTGAGCCACGGGCTCGTTGCTTTGTCGGTTGCGATCGGGAATATGATGATAGTGTGTGGCTCACCGATCTGCTTAAGGAACATTTATGTTCCGTTGTGCCCTGGAACTCAGACTAGAGTACTCACAGGCAGTCGCATAGCGACGTGTAGCATATGTTGATAATGTGGAACCGACAAAGACAAGGGAGACCGGAATGGCCATTTCTGGCTTATTAGCCGTCATCAGCCAGTCATACCCAATCCCAAGTGTGGAACACCTGGGATTCGAACCCGCGACCTTTGGTATTTGAGTCGAACGCTCTACCATTGAGCCACGGGCTCGTTGCTTTGTCGGTTGCGATCGGGAATATGATGATAGTGTGTGGCTCACCGATCTGCTTAAGGAACATTTATGTTCCGTTGTGCCCTGGAACTCAGACTAGAGTACTCACAGGCAGTCGCATAGCGACGTGTAGCATATGTTGATAATGTGGAACCGACAAAGACAAGGGAGACCGGAATGGCCATTTCTGGCTTATTAGCCGTCATCAGCCAGTCATACCCAATCCCAAGTGTGGAACACCTGGGATTCGAACCCGCGACCTTTGGTATTTGAGTCGAACGCTCTACCATTGAGCCACGGGCTCGTTGCTTTGTCGGTTGCGATCGGGAATATGATGATAGTGTGTGGCTCACCGATCTGCTTAAGGAACATTTATGTTCCGTTGTGCCCTGGAACTCAGACTAGAGTACTCACAGGCAGTCGCATAGCGACGTGTAGCATATGTTGATAATGTGGAACCGACAAAGACAAGGGAGACCGGAATGGCCATTTCTGGCTTATTAGCCGTCATCAGCCAGTCATACCCAATCCCAAGTGTGGAACACCTGGGATTCGAACCCGCGACCTTTGGTATTTGAGTCGAACGCTCTACCATTGAGCCACGGGCTCGTTGCTTTGTCGGTTGCGATCGGGAATATGATGATAGTGTGTGGCTCACCGATCTGCTTAAGGAACATTTATGTTCCGTTGTGCCCTGGAACTCAGACTAGAGTACTCACAGGCAGTCGCATAGCGACGTGTAGCATATGTTGATAATGTGGAACCGACAAAGACAAGGGAGACCGGAATGGCCATTTCTGGCTTATTAGCCGTCATCAGCCAGTCATACCCAATCCCAAGTGTGGAACACCTGGGATTCGAACCCGCGACCTTTGGTATTTGAGTCGAACGCTCTACCATTGAGCCACGGGCTCGTTGCTTTGTCGGTTGCGATCGGGAATATGATGATAGTGTGTGGCTCACCGATCTGCTTAAGGAACATTTATGTTCCGTTGTGCCCTGGAACTCAGACTAGAGTACTCACAGGCAGTCGCATAGCGACGTGTAGCATATGTTGATAATGTGGAACCGACAAAGACAAGGGAGACCGGAATGGCCATTTCTGGCTTATTAGCCGTCATCAGCCAGTCATACCCAATCCCAAGTGTGGAACACCTGGGATTCGAACCCGCGACCTTTGGTATTTGAGTCGAACGCTCTACCATTGAGCCACGGGCTCGTTGCTTTGTCGGTTGCGATCGGGAATATGATGATAGTGTGTGGCTCACCGATCTGCTTAAGGAACATTTATGTTCCGTTGTGCCCTGGAACTCAGACTAGAGTACTCACAGGCAGTCGCATAGCGACGTGTAGCATATGTTGATAATGTGGAACCGACAAAGACAAGGGAGACCGGAATGGCCATTTCTGGCTTATTAGCCGTCATCAGCCAGTCATACCCAATCCCAAGTGTGGAACACCTGGGATTCGAACCCGCGACCTTTGGTATTTGAGTCGAACGCTCTACCATTGAGCCACGGGCTCGTTGCTTTGTCGGTTGCGATCGGGAATATGATGATAGTGTGTGGCTCACCGATCTGCTTAAGGAACATTTATGTTCCGTTGTGCCCTGGAACTCAGACTAGAGTACTCACAGGCAGTCGCATAGCGACGTGTAGCATATGTTGATAATGTGGAACCGACAAAGACAAGGGAGACCGGAATGGCCATTTCTGGCTTATTAGCCGTCATCAGCCAGTCATACCCAATCCCAAGTGTGGAACACCTGGGATTCGAACCCGCGACCTTTGGTATTTGAGTCGAACGCTCTACCATTGAGCCACGGGCTCGTTGCTTTGTCGGTTGCGATCGGGAATATGATGATAGTGTGTGGCTCACCGATCTGCTTAAGGAACATTTATGTTCCGTTGTGCCCTGGAACTCAGACTAGAGTACTCACAGGCAGTCGCATAGCGACGTGTAGCATATGTTGATAATGTGGAACCGACAAAGACAAGGGAGACCGGAATGGCCATTTCTGGCTTATTAGCCGTCATCAGCCAGTCATACCCAATCCCAAGTGTGGAACACCTGGGATTCGAACCCGCGACCTTTGGTATTTGAGTCGAACGCTCTACCATTGAGCCACGGGCTCGTTGCTTTGTCGGTTGCGATCGGGAATATGATGATAGTGTGTGGCTCACCGATCTGCTTAAGGAACATTTATGTTCCGTTGTGCCCTGGAACTCAGACTAGAGTACTCACAGGCAGTCGCATAGCGACGTGTAGCATATGTTGATAATGTGGAACCGACAAAGACAAGGGAGACCGGAATGGCCATTTCTGGCTTATTAGCCGTCATCAGCCAGTCATACCCAATCCCAAGTGTGGAACACCTGGGATTCGAACCCGCGACCTTTGGTATTTGAGTCGAACGCTCTACCATTGAGCCACGGGCTCGTTGCTTTGTCGGTTGCGATCGGGAATATGATGATAGTGTGTGGCTCACCGATCTGCTTAAGGAACATTTATGTTCCGTTGTGCCCTGGAACTCAGACTAGAGTACTCACAGGCAGTCGCATAGCGACGTGTAGCATATGTTGATAATGTGGAACCGACAAAGACAAGGGAGACCGGAATGGCCATTTCTGGCTTATTAGCCGTCATCAGCCAGTCATACCCAATCCCAAGTGTGGAACACCTGGGATTCGAACCCGCGACCTTTGGTATTTGAGTCGAACGCTCTACCATTGAGCCACGGGCTCGTTGCTTTGTCGGTTGCGATCGGGAATATGATGATAGTGTGTGGCTCACCGATCTGCTTAAGGAACATTTATGTTCCGTTGTGCCCTGGAACTCAGACTAGAGTACTCACAGGCAGTCGCATAGCGACGTGTAGCATATGTTGATAATGTGGAACCGACAAAGACAAGGGAGACCGGAATGGCCATTTCTGGCTTATTAGCCGTCATCAGCCAGTCATACCCAATCCCAAGTGTGGAACACCTGGGATTCGAACCCGCGACCTTTGGTATTTGAGTCGAACGCTCTACCATTGAGCCACGGGCTCGTTGCTTTGTCGGTTGCGATCGGGAATATGATGATAGTGTGTGGCTCACCGATCTGCTTAAGGAACATTTATGTTCCGTTGTGCCCTGGAACTCAGACTAGAGTACTCACAGGCAGTCGCATAGCGACGTGTAGCATATGTTGATAATGTGGAACCGACAAAGACAAGGGAGACCGGAATGGCCATTTCTGGCTTATTAGCCGTCATCAGCCAGTCATACCCAATCCCAAGTGTGGAACACCTGGGATTCGAACCCGCGACCTTTGGTATTTGAGTCGAACGCTCTACCATTGAGCCACGGGCTCGTTGCTTTGTCGGTTGCGATCGGGAATATGATGATAGTGTGTGGCTCACCGATCTGCTTAAGGAACATTTATGTTCCGTTGTGCCCTGGAACTCAGACTAGAGTACTCACAGGCAGTCGCATAGCGACGTGTAGCATATGTTGATAATGTGGAACCGACAAAGACAAGGGAGACCGGAATGGCCATTTCTGGCTTATTAGCCGTCATCAGCCAGTCATACCCAATCCCAAGTGTGGAACACCTGGGATTCGAACCCGCGACCTTTGGTATTTGAGTCGAACGCTCTACCATTGAGCCACGGGCTCGTTGCTTTGTCGGTTGCGATCGGGAATATGATGATAGTGTGTGGCTCACCGATCTGCTTAAGGAACATTTATGTTCCGTTGTGCCCTGGAACTCAGACTAGAGTACTCACAGGCAGTCGCATAGCGACGTGTAGCATATGTTGATAATGTGGAACCGACAAAGACAAGGGAGACCGGAATGGCCATTTCTGGCTTATTAGCCGTCATCAGCCAGTCATACCCAATCCCAAGTGTGGAACACCTGGGATTCGAACCCGCGACCTTTGGTATTTGAGTCGAACGCTCTACCATTGAGCCACGGGCTCGTTGCTTTGTCGGTTGCGATCGGGAATATGATGATAGTGTGTGGCTCACCGATCTGCTTAAGGAACATTTATGTTCCGTTGTGCCCTGGAACTCAGACTAGAGTACTCACAGGCAGTCGCATAGCGACGTGTAGCATATGTTGATAATGTGGAACCGACAAAGACAAGGGAGACCGGAATGGCCATTTCTGGCTTATTAGCCGTCATCAGCCAGTCATACCCAATCCCAAGTGTGGAACACCTGGGATTCGAACCCGCGACCTTTGGTATTTGAGTCGAACGCTCTACCATTGAGCCACGGGCTCGTTGCTTTGTCGGTTGCGATCGGGAATATGATGATAGTGTGTGGCTCACCGATCTGCTTAAGGAACATTTATGTTCCGTTGTGCCCTGGAACTCAGACTAGAGTACTCACAGGCAGTCGCATAGCGACGTGTAGCATATGTTGATAATGTGGAACCGACAAAGACAAGGGAGACCGGAATGGCCATTTCTGGCTTATTAGCCGTCATCAGCCAGTCATACCCAATCCCAAGTGTGGAACACCTGGGATTCGAACCCGCGACCTTTGGTATTTGAGTCGAACGCTCTACCATTGAGCCACGGGCTCGTTGCTTTGTCGGTTGCGATCGGGAATATGATGATAGTGTGTGGCTCACCGATCTGCTTAAGGAACATTTATGTTCCGTTGTGCCCTGGAACTCAGACTAGAGTACTCTTAGGCAGTCGCATAGCGACGTGTAGCATATGTTGATAATGTGGAACCGACAAAGACAAGGGAGACCGGAATGGCCATTTCTGGCTTATTAGCCGTCATCAGCCAGTCATACCCAATCCCAAGTGTGGAACACCTGGGATTCGAACCCGCGACCTTTGGTATTTGAGTCGAACGCTCTACCATTGAGCCACGGGCTCGTTGCTTTGTCGGTTGCGATCGGGAATATGATGATAGTGTGTGGCTCACCGATCTGCTTAAGGAACATTTATGTTCCGTTGTGCCCTGGAACTCAGACTAGAGTACTCACAGGCAGTCGCATAGCGACGTGTAGCATATGTTGATAATGTGGAACCGACAAAGACAAGGGAGACCGGAATGGCCATTTCTGGCTTATTAGCCGTCATCAGCCAGTCATACCCAATCCCAAGTGTGGAACACCTGGGATTCGAACCCGCGACCTTTGGTATTTGAGTCGAACGCTCTACCATTGAGCCACGGGCTCGTTGCTTTGTCGGTTGCGATCGGGAATATGATGATAGTGTGTGGCTCACCGATCTGCTTAAGGAACATTTATGTTCCGTTGTGCCCTGGAACTCAGACTAGAGTACTCACAGGCAGTCGCATAGCGACGTGTAGCATATGTTGATAATGTGGAACCGACAAAGACAAGGGAGACCGGAATGGCCATTTCTGGCTTATTAGCCGTCATCAGCCAGTCATACCCAATCCCAAGTGTGGAACACCTGGGATTCGAACCCGCGACCTTTGGTATTTGAGTCGAACGCTCTACCATTGAGCCACGGGCTCGTTGCTTTGTCGGTTGCGATCGGGAATATGATGATAGTGTGTGGCTCACCGATCTGCTTAAGGAACATTTATGTTCCGTTGTGCCCTGGAACTCAGACTAGAGTACTCACAGGCAGTCGCATAGCGACGTGTAGCATATGTTGATAATGTGGAACCGACAAAGACAAGGGAGACCGGAATGGCCATTTCTGGCTTATTAGCCGTCATCAGCCAGTCATACCCAATCCCAAGTGTGGAACACCTGGGATTCGAACCCGCGACCTTTGGTATTTGAGTCGAACGCTCTACCATTGAGCCACGGGCTCGTTGCTTTGTCGGTTGCGATCGGGAATATGATGATAGTGTGTGGCTCACCGATCTGCTTAAGGAACATTTATGTTCCGTTGTGCCCTGGAACTCAGACTAGAGTACTCACAGGCAGTCGCATAGCGACGTGTAGCATATGTTGATAATGTGGAACCGACAAAGACAAGGGAGACCGGAATGGCCATTTCTGGCTTATTAGCCGTCATCAGCCAGTCATACCCAATCCCAAGTGTGGAACACCTGGGATTCGAACCCGCGACCTTTGGTATTTGAGTCGAACGCTCTACCATTGAGCCACGGGCTCGTTGCTTTGTCGGTTGCGATCGGGAATATGATGATAGTGTGTGGCTCACCGATCTGCTTAAGGAACATTTATGTTCCGTTGTGCCCTGGAACTCAGACTAGAGTACTCACAGGCAGTCGCATAGCGACGTGTAGCATATGTTGATAATGTGGAACCGACAAAGACAAGGGAGACCGGAATGGCCATTTCTGGCTTATTAGCCGTCATCAGCCAGTCATACCCAATCCCAAGTGTGGAACACCTGGGATTCGAACCCGCGACCTTTGGTATTTGAGTCGAACGCTCTACCATTGAGCCACGGGCTCGTTGCTTTGTCGGTTGCGATCGGGAATATGATGATAGTGTGTGGCTCACCGATCTGCTTAAGGAACATTTATGTTCCGTTGTGCCCTGGAACTCAGACTAGAGTACTCACAGGCAGTCGCATAGCGACGTGTAGCATATGTTGATAATGTGGAACCGACAAAGACAAGGGAGACCGGAATGGCCATTTCTGGCTTATTAGCCGTCATCAGCCAGTCATACCCAATCCCAAGTGTGGAACACCTGGGATTCGAACCCGCGACCTTTGGTATTTGAGTCGAACGCTCTACCATTGAGCCACGGGCTCGTTGCTTTGTCGGTTGCGATCGGGAATATGATGATAGTGTGTGGCTCACCGATCTGCTTAAGGAACATTTATGTTCCGTTGTGCCCTGGAACTCAGACTAGAGTACTCACAGGCAGTCGCATAGCGACGTGTAGCATATGTTGATAATGTGGAACCGACAAAGACAAGGGAGACCGGAATGGCCATTTCTGGCTTATTAGCCGTCATCAGCCAGTCATACCCAATCCCAAGTGTGGAACACCTGGGATTCGAACCCGCGACCTTTGGTATTTGAGTCGAACGCTCTACCATTGAGCCACGGGCTCGTTGCTTTGTCGGTTGCGATCGGGAATATGATGATAGTGTGTGGCTCACCGATCTGCTTAAGGAACATTTATGTTCCGTTGTGCCCTGGAACTCAGACTAGAGTACTCACAGGCAGTCGCATAGCGACGTGTAGCATATGTTGATAATGTGGAACCGACAAAGACAAGGGAGACCGGAATGGCCATTTCTGGCTTATTAGCCGTCATCAGCCAGTCATACCCAATCCCAAGTGTGGAACACCTGGGATTCGAACCCGCGACCTTTGGTATTTGAGTCGAACGCTCTACCATTGAGCCACGGGCTCGTTGCTTTGTCGGTTGCGATCGGGAATATGATGATAGTGTGTGGCTCACCGATCTGCTTAAGGAACATTTATGTTCCGTTGTGCCCTGGAACTCAGACTAGAGTACTCACAGGCAGTCGCATAGCGACGTGTAGCATATGTTGATAATGTGGAACCGACAAAGACAAGGGGAGACCGGAATGGCCATTTCTGGCTTATTAGCCGTCATCAGCCAGTCATACCCAATCCCAAGTGTGGAACACCTGGGATTCGAACCCGCGACCTTTGGTATTTGAGTCGAACGCTCTACCATTGAGCCACGGGCTCGTTGCTTTGTCGGTTGCGATCGGGAATATGATGATAGTGTGTGGCTCACCGATCTGCTTAAGGAACATTTATGTTCCGTTGTGCCCTGGAACTCAGACTAGAGTACTCACAGGCAGTCGCATAGCGACGTGTAGCATATGTTGATAATGTGGAACCGACAAAGACAAGGGAGACCGGAATGGCCATTTCTGGCTTATTAGCCGTCATCAGCCAGTCATACCCAATCCCAAGTGTGGAACACCTGGGATTCGAACCCGCGACCTTTGGTATTTGAGTCGAACGCTCTACCATTGAGCCACGGGCTCGTTGCTTTGTCGGTTGCGATCGGGAATATGATGATAGTGTGTGGCTCACCGATCTGCTTAAGGAACATTTATGTTCCGTTGTGCCCTGGAACTCAGACTAGAGTACTCACAGGCAGTCGCATAGCGACGTGTAGCATATGTTGATAATGTGGAACCGACAAAGACAAGGGAGACCGGAATGGCCATTTCTGGCTTATTAGCCGTCATCAGCCAGTCATACCCAATCCCAAGTGTGGAACACCTGGGATTCGAACCCGCGACCTTTGGTATTTGAGTCGAACGCTCTACCATTGAGCCACGGGCTCGTTGCTTTGTCGGTTGCGATCGGGAATATGATGATAGTGTGTGGCTCACCGATCTGCTTAAGGAACATTTATGTTCCGTTGTGCCCTGGAACTCAGACTAGAGTACTCACAGGCAGTCGCATAGCGACGTGTAGCATATGTTGATAATGTGGAACCGACAAAGACAAGGGAGACCGGAATGGCCATTTCTGGCTTATTAGCCGTCATCAGCCAGTCATACCCAATCCCAAGTGTGGAACACCTGGGATTCGAACCCGCGACCTTTGGTATTTGAGTCGAACGCTCTACCATTGAGCCACGGGCTCGTTGCTTTGTCGGTTGCGATCGGGAATATGATGATAGTGTGTGGCTCACCGATCTGCTTAAGGAACATTTATGTTCCGTTGTGCCCTGGAACTCAGACTAGAGTACTCACAGGCAGTCGCATAGCGACGTGTAGCATATGTTGATAATGTGGAACCGACAAAGACAAGGGAGACCGGAATGGCCATTTCTGGCTTATTAGCCGTCATCAGCCAGTCATACCCAATCCCAAGTGTGGAACACCTGGGATTCGAACCCGCGACCTTTGGTATTTGAGTCGAACGCTCTACCATTGAGCCACGGGCTCGTTGCTTTGTCGGTTGCGATCGGGAATATGATGATAGTGTGTGGCTCACCGATCTGCTTAAGGAACATTTATGTTCCGTTGTGCCCTGGAACTCAGACTAGAGTACTCACAGGCAGTCGCATAGCGACGTGTAGCATATGTTGATAATGTGGAACCGACAAAGACAAGGGGAGACCGGAATGGCCATTTCTGGCTTATTAGCCGTCATCAGCCAGTCATACCCAATCCCAAGTGTGGAACACCTGGGATTCGAACCCGCGACCTTTGGTATTTGAGTCGAACGCTCTACCATTGAGCCACGGGCTCGTTGCTTTGTCGGTTGCGATCGGGAATATGATGATAGTGTGTGGCTCACCGATCTGCTTAAGGAACATTTATGTTCCGTTGTGCCCTGGAACTCAGACTAGAGTACTCACAGGCAGTCGCATAGCGACGTGTAGCATATGTTGATAATGTGGAACCGACAAAGACAAGGGAGACCGGAATGGCCATTTCTGGCTTATTAGCCGTCATCAGCCAGTCATACCCAATCCCAAGTGTGGAACACCTGGGATTCGAACCCGCGACCTTTGGTATTTGAGTCGAACGCTCTACCATTGAGCCACGGGCTCGTTGCTTTGTCGGTTGCGATCGGGAATATGATGATAGTGTGTGGCTCACCGATCTGCTTAAGGAACATTTATGTTCCGTTGTGCCCTGGAACTCAGACTAGAGTACTCACAGGCAGTCGCATAGCGACGTGTAGCATATGTTGATAATGTGGAACCGACAAAGACAAGGGAGACCGGAATGGCCATTTCTGGCTTATTAGCCGTCATCAGCCAGTCATACCCAATCCCAAGTGTGGAACACCTGGGATTCGAACCCGCGACCTTTGGTATTTGAGTCGAACGCTCTACCATTGAGCCACGGGCTCGTTGCTTTGTCGGTTGCGATCGGGAATATGATGATAGTGTGTGGCTCACCGATCTGCTTAAGGAACATTTATGTTCCGTTGTGCCCTGGAACTCAGACTAGAGTACTCACAGGCAGTCGCATAGCGACGTGTAGCATATGTTGATAATGTGGAACCGACAAAGACAAGGGAGACCGGAATGGCCATTTCTGGCTTATTAGCCGTCATCAGCCAGTCATACCCAATCCCAAGTGTGGAACACCTGGGATTCGAACCCGCGACCTTTGGTATTTGAGTCGAACGCTCTACCATTGAGCCACGGGCTCGTTGCTTTGTCGGTTGCGATCGGGAATATGATGATAGTGTGTGGCTCACCGATCTGCTTAAGGAACATTTATGTTCCGTTGTGCCCTGGAACTCAGACTAGAGTACTCACAGGCAGTCGCATAGCGACGTGTAGCATATGTTGATAATGTGGAACCGACAAAGACAAGGGAGACCGGAATGGCCATTTCTGGCTTATTAGCCGTCATCAGCCAGTCATACCCAATCCCAAGTGTGGAACACCTGGGATTCGAACCCGCGACCTTTGGTATTTGAGTCGAACGCTCTACCATTGAGCCACGGGCTCGTTGCTTTGTCGGTTGCGATCGGGAATATGATGATAGTGTGTGGCTCACCGATCTGCTTAAGGAACATTTATGTTCCGTTGTGCCCTGGAACTCAGACTAGAGTACTCACAGGCAGTCGCATAGCGACGTGTAGCATATGTTGATAATGTGGAACCGACAAAGACAAGGGAGACCGGAATGGCCATTTCTGGCTTATTAGCCGTCATCAGCCAGTCATACCCAATCCCAAGTGTGGAACACCTGGGATTCGAACCCGCGACCTTTGGTATTTGAGTCGAACGCTCTACCATTGAGCCACGGGCTCGTTGCTTTGTCGGTTGCGATCGGGAATATGATGATAGTGTGTGGCTCACCGATCTGCTTAAGGAACATTTATGTTCCGTTGTGCCCTGGAACTCAGACTAGAGTACTCACAGGCAGTCGCATAGCGACGTGTAGCATATGTTGATAATGTGGAACCGACAAAGACAAGGGAGACCGGAATGGCCATTTCTGGCTTATTAGCCGTCATCAGCCAGTCATACCCAATCCCAAGTGTGGAACACCTGGGATTCGAACCCGCGACCTTTGGTATTTGAGTCGAACGCTCTACCATTGAGCCACGGGCTCGTTGCTTTGTCGGTTGCGATCGGGAATATGATGATAGTGTGTGGCTCACCGATCTGCTTAAGGAACATTTATGTTCCGTTGTGCCCTGGAACTCAGACTAGAGTACTCACAGGCAGTCGCATAGCGACGTGTAGCATATGTTGATAATGTGGAACCGACAAAGACAAGGGAGACCGGAATGGCCATTTCTGGCTTATTAGCCGTCATCAGCCAGTCATACCCAATCCCAAGTGTGGAACACCTGGGATTCGAACCCGCGACCTTTGGTATTTGAGTCGAACGCTCTACCATTGAGCCACGGGCTCGTTGCTTTGTCGGTTGCGATCGGGAATATGATGATAGTGTGTGGCTCACCGATCTGCTTAAGGAACATTTATGTTCCGTTGTGCCCTGGAACTCAGACTAGAGTACTCACAGGCAGTCGCATAGCGACGTGTAGCATATGTTGATAATGTGGAACCGACAAAGACAAGGGAGACCGGAATGGCCATTTCTGGCTTATTAGCCGTCATCAGCCAGTCATACCCAATCCCAAGTGTGGAACACCTGGGATTCGAACCCGCGACCTTTGGTATTTGAGTCGAACGCTCTACCATTGAGCCACGGGCTCGTTGCTTTGTCGGTTGCGATCGGGAATATGATGATAGTGTGTGGCTCACCGATCTGCTTAAGGAACATTTATGTTCCGTTGTGCCCTGGAACTCAGACTAGAGTACTCACAGGCAGTCGCATAGCGACGTGTAGCATATGTTGATAATGTGGAACCGACAAAGACAAGGGAGACCGGAATGGCCATTTCTGGCTTATTAGCCGTCATCAGCCAGTCATACCCAATCCCAAGTGTGGAACACCTGGGATTCGAACCCGCGACCTTTGGTATTTGAGTCGAACGCTCTACCATTGAGCCACGGGCTCGTTGCTTTGTCGGTTGCGATCGGGAATATGATGATAGTGTGTGGCTCACCGATCTGCTTAAGGAACATTTATGTTCCGTTGTGCCCTGGAACTCAGACTAGAGTACTCACAGGCAGTCGCATAGCGACGTGTAGCATATGTTGATAATGTGGAACCGACAAAGACAAGGGAGACCGGAATGGCCATTTCTGGCTTATTAGCCGTCATCAGCCAGTCATACCCAATCCCAAGTGTGGAACACCTGGGATTCGAACCCGCGACCTTTGGTATTTGAGTCGAACGCTCTACCATTGAGCCACGGGCTCGTTGCTTTGTCGGTTGCGATCGGGAATATGATGATAGTGTGTGGCTCACCGATCTGCTTAAGGAACATTTATGTTCCGTTGTGCCCTGGAACTCAGACTAGAGTACTCACAGGCAGTCGCATAGCGACGTGTAGCATATGTTGATAATGTGGAACCGACAAAGACAAGGGAGACCGGAATGGCCATTTCTGGCTTATTAGCCGTCATCAGCCAGTCATACCCAATCCCAAGTGTGGAACACCTGGGATTCGAACCCGCGACCTTTGGTATTTGAGTCGAACGCTCTACCATTGAGCCACGGGCTCGTTGCTTTGTCGGTTGCGATCGGGAATATGATGATAGTGTGTGGCTCACCGATCTGCTTAAGGAACATTTATGTTCCGTTGTGCCCTGGAACTCAGACTAGAGTACTCACAGGCAGTCGCATAGCGACGTGTAGCATATGTTGATAATGTGGAACCGACAAAGACAAGGGAGACCGGAATGGCCATTTCTGGCTTATTAGCCGTCATCAGCCAGTCATACCCAATCCCAAGTGTGGAACACCTGGGATTCGAACCCGCGACCTTTGGTATTTGAGTCGAACGCTCTACCATTGAGCCACGGGCTCGTTGCTTTGTCGGTTGCGATCGGGAATATGATGATAGTGTGTGGCTCACCGATCTGCTTAAGGAACATTTATGTTCCGTTGTGCCCTGGAACTCAGACTAGAGTACTCACAGGCAGTCGCATAGCGACGTGTAGCATATGTTGATAATGTGGAACCGACAAAGACAAGGGAGACCGGAATGGCCATTTCTGGCTTATTAGCCGTCATCAGCCAGTCATACCCAATCCCAAGTGTGGAACACCTGGGATTCGAACCCGCGACCTTTGGTATTTGAGTCGAACGCTCTACCATTGAGCCACGGGCTCGTTGCTTTTGTCGGTTGCGATCGGGAATATGATGATAGTGTGTGGCTCACCGATCTGCTTAAGGAACATTTATGTTCCGTTGTGCCCTGGAACTCAGACTAGAGTACTCACAGGCAGTCGCATAGCGACGTGTAGCATATGTTGATAATGTGGAACCGACAAAGACAAGGGAGACCGGAATGGCCATTTCTGGCTTATTAGCCGTCATCAGCCAGTCATACCCAATCCCAAGTGTGGAACACCTGGGATTCGAACCCGCGACCTTTGGTATTTGAGTCGAACGCTCTACCATTGAGCCACGGGCTCGTTGCTTTTGTCGGTTGCGATCGGGAATATGATGATAGTGTGTGGCTCACCGATCTGCTTAAGGAACATTTATGTTCCGTTGTGCCCTGGAACTCAGACTAGAGTACTCACAGGCAGTCGCATAGCGACGTGTAGCATATGTTGATAATGTGGAACCGACAAAGACAAGGGAGACCGGAATGGCCATTTCTGGCTTATTAGCCGTCATCAGCCAGTCATACCCAATCCCAAGTGTGGAACACCTGGGATTCGAACCCGCGACCTTTGGTATTTGAGTCGAACGCTCTACCATTGAGCCACGGGCTCGTTGCTTTGTCGGTTGCGATCGGGAATATGATGATAGTGTGTGGCTCACCGATCTGCTTAAGGAACATTTATGTTCCGTTGTGCCCTGGAACTCAGACTAGAGTACTCACAGGCAGTCGCATAGCGACGTGTAGCATATGTTGATAATGTGGAACCGACAAAGACAAGGGAGACCGGAATGGCCATTTCTGGCTTATTAGCCGTCATCAGCCAGTCATACCCAATCCCAAGTGTGGAACACCTGGGATTCGAACCCGCGACCTTTGGTATTTGAGTCGAACGCTCTACCATTGAGCCACGGGCTCGTTGCTTTTGTCGGTTGCGATCGGGAATATGATGATAGTGTGTGGCTCACCGATCTGCTTAAGGAACATTTATGTTCCGTTGTGCCCTGGAACTCAGACTAGAGTACTCACAGGCAGTCGCATAGCGACGTGTAGCATATGTTGATAATGTGGAACCGACAAAGACATAAGGGAGACCGGAATGGCCATTTCTGGCTTATTAGCCGTCATCAGCC
>WEDG01012671.1:0-37077 GCA_017591395.1 Schistocephalus solidus
G
This sequence comes from Schistocephalus solidus, assembly GCA_017591395.1. Taxonomy (NCBI): domain Eukaryota; kingdom Metazoa; phylum Platyhelminthes; class Cestoda; order Diphyllobothriidea; family Diphyllobothriidae; genus Schistocephalus; species Schistocephalus solidus. The sequence goes on from WEDG01012671.1 coordinate 2, forward strand.
CATGACTTTCCAGTCCGTCGCCGTTCACCGTGTCAAAGGCTCTCGTCAGATCCAGAGGCAGGCGGAGGCTCATCAGGCGATCATTGATACCCTGTGGCAGACAGGGCAGACGTCCAACAAAGTCGTTCCGGATGGCAAAGGCAACACCAACGTCGCGTCGCTCTGCCTTTGGCCGGCCGCTCCAGAAGAAGGTGTAGCCGGCACCCACATCCTCCAGCTGACCCTGGTCAGAGAATCGGGTCTCGCTGAGAGCAGCAATGTCCACCTTGTAGCGCGCCAGTTCCCGAGCGACTAGCACCGTCCTTCGTTCCGGCCGGTTGCTCCTAGGATTGTCTAAAAGGGAACAAACAGTCCAGGCTGCTAGTGTGGGTGGACTCACCCGAGCAGCCTGGGGGTATGGCGAGGGGGGTGGGGATGGGGGTATTGTTGCTTGTTTGAGTTTAACGACCGCGTATTTTGCGATCTGCGAGCCGCGGCCGGCTGCAGAAGACATGATAACCAGCATTTGTTTAGGGCACCTTTTCTAGCCCCTTCCTCCGCTAGGAGGCAAGCAGTGATGTCCCTAAATAGGGCTTCTCGGACATCCCAGACGGCTGCCGTACTCCACTATAGGTTACGGTTTTGTTTTAGTGGGAGAACGACTTGAGTTAGCCCGAGCCGCCTACGGGGTTGCTGTAGCCCCCACGGTAGGACTTTTTGAGAGGCGGGAAGTGGGAAGTTCGGGAGTCAGACATAGCGGGTGTGGAGGCACACACAACACCGGAGACCATCACCTGGTTAAGACCACCGGTCGTGACATTTGCCCGGGGTGTGGCCGCTGGGAAGAACCCAACTTCGAGGAGCCACAAGTGAGAGTTGGTTACCAGCTAGAGGTGGCCACATGAGAATTCACCACCTGTATGAGACAAACGGAGCGACCAAACGCTATCTGTGCGGTGCTACCCCTACATAGTACCCCTACACCCCACACACACATACGACAGTTCGACTGTCTATTACGACGATGTTCCTCGTATGCTCCACGAAAGGGTGGTGCAGGGATGGTTACTTGCGCGTGAATTAGGTTAAACTGATAGTTGACCTGCGCTGCAGCTACCACACTCTCTCCTCCTCTCCCATCTGAGCCCGGTGTCATGACAGAGTCAAGAAGACCGGAGATGGGAGAGGGTGCGTTTGGCTGGCGCGGCCGTAGCCGCCCCTCGGCGTACCACCACACCTGGCTCGGATCCCACGGAGTGGGTGTGCAGTAAAGGCCACATTAAGAAGGAGCCATTGCAACCTGACTCTCAGTCCGCCAGTCAGCCACCCCACACAAAACACACATTGAGTTGACCACGCGGTCTGAGTTATCCCGTCATTTGGCAACCTTCCAACCCATGGCTTTTACTGTACCGTGACAGTTTTAAGCTTGTAATTTTTTCTGTTCTGAGAAATGCGCTGAAGTGCCGTGGGGCGGTGCCCGCACCGTCAGACTTGCTATATCTCTCTTCCTGCTCTCATGCACCAGTCGAATGTCAGAGTCTGTAAGTAATCTGGTGGTGGCATTGAGCGCAGTTTCTGACTGAAATAAACAGTCCGTCTACTTGGAGCACATGCAACCAAACCACTTCATAGGTCAGGATACATCAAAGCACAGGCTTTTCAATTATGTGGGATTTGCGTGTTCTTACACGTGATGTCGATACGGCAAAGACGGTGACGGCAAATCATATCGCATGCTTACTGTCAGAAGGAGGCCGGATTGCTACAGGATGTGGCGCGTCGTGAGGAGAGAGCGCTGGAAATGGTCGACCCTTTCTGTGCCAATAAATTATCTCGGTAATGTCTATCGAATAAAACGGGAGATTCACAAGAATTCTGCCAAACCCGTCTTAATGTGAAGTGTTTCTGTGTAGATTTCAAACCCCAAATAAACAAGCGTAGCAGCCACCGAGAGGCAAAAAATTCACAAAGTTTTTTGTAGTGTCTGTATGAATAGAGCTTGGAGGCTACGAAAACACAATCTGGCAATTAATGAATTAAGGCTCAGCAGTTTCCACTAAAAAAAGAGCTTCACGCTTTGGACTGAGATAAGTGCAACTAACGGGCTTTGGTTGATCGCTTAAAAAATGCCGAGGAGTACTTATCAGCCGACAGAAACTTCCCACCTATGGTTTGCTAGCCGACATGCCGCTCCCTATGTGGGTGGCAGACCCAGAGCTCTACTGCTAAACTGTATGATTCACTTCCGTTTTCCCGTCAGGATTGGTTGATGCATACCATTCTCCTGAGACTACGAGGAAAGCATTTGCTTGATGGCAAAATCTAAAGATTTCGCAATATTGCAGATGCAATTGTACAAACATCGTTATAGACGCTTCAAAAGAGTAAAAAACAAAATTTGGAATGGTGCGGGTAGAAATTTTCGGCGAGAACGTTTTCGAGATCTTAAACATATCTGCTTTCTTTTGGGTTCAGGTTTTTTGCTGGTTGATAACGTGTGCATGCACTGAAAACGCCTAGTTATCGGGGCAAATGGGATGCCAGCTAAAATTTTGCCTGGAATGTGGCTGGTGAAAACGACATCAGTTAAAAGATAATTGTAATAAATCATTTGTTTATGACAGCATTTTTTAAATCCCTTTAAGTGCAACAGGGCATTTTAGCTGCTGTAATCGCATGCGCGCAAACACGTTTTTGAAAAAAAATATACTTGTCTTCCTAAACCCATTACAAGACTCTCCAAGGAAGGTGATGCAGAGCACGAAACCCAACTAAAACAGGCAGCTGATTTGCAAGGAAATGGCCTACATTATGAAAACTAGTGAACAAGGAAATTAAGATCTTTTAACATTTAGTCATTTTAGGAGTGTGCTGAAAACGGGAGAAATTTGGCATGTCACGGCTGAAAGTGAGGTGACGTACGTGTTTGAATATGCCAACTAGTGCCTTAATTGTTACCTTAAATTAATAGATGATTTTTTATTAATGTCCCCATTGTCGAATAAACATGCGAATATACTATTTAAAGGTAGTCAAAACTTTCTAAAGAAGCCAACAACATCTTTTAATGTAATTGCATATTAAAAGAGATGTAGTTGCTGAGCTATTCGGACGATGGTCTTGCACAGCTTTTGTTCATGCGTTTTCAGCCCGTAAACTTGAGGCGTTTTGCGAGTTCTTCGTTCCTATTACACCGCAGAATAGGCTACACTGGCAGGGCAGCCCGGCTTCTTTGTAAAAGAGCCAAGGAAAGCTTGCCGGCTTTGCGGCGAGAAATAAGAAGATGATCGTCTCAATTTCCTTCCTGAAATATCTGGCTGACAGGCATTGTTTTGTGGACGCTAATCACGTACTTTCAGTGATCTACGGGTTTCGGAATGGCCATTCAAAGTCATTGCGGCAATGCAGCTTGGCGACGGCAGCATAGACGACCACATACTATAAGAACTCTATTGATTTTCCCCAAGGTTTTTTGTCTCTGATGGCCTAGAGTACGGTAACACAACGCCCGGCTAGGCCATCGATTCTGATCTATGATGTCCGTTAATTTACCCTTCTCATACCTCACCGTTTTAGCTCTAGTTCCAAAAGCTCCCCTACAGCATTCCTTCTGCAAGTGATCCTCACCACACCATGATCGAATGTTAACCTTTGGTTTATTTAGTAGAATTTGATGTGTAAATTAAAGACTGCAGTATTTCGCGTGTTCGCATGTTATTCTCTCGTATTTCTTCCTTTCGCGATTAAAAGCAGTTTAGCACTCCTAGCAAGAATCCACACTGCCAATCTCAGTTTCCATTCATAATCAGTCCAGTTTTGCAGAACATTTTTTTGGTTTTTTTCAAAGCGGAATCTTCCGTTCTTCTAAAAATGAACTGTTGAATACACCTGACACCTTTCAAAGTGACTACAAAAACGAATAGTTACCCTTTTTACAAAGATTTAAATTTGTGCCTTCCAAACTTCAAAGATAGAGGCAACCTTGCCACAGCTGACTAATCCGCAGGTGACTGCTATTAAAATTTACAGGAGAACCAATATAGTAATGGGAAGTTCATTGGGATTCCGGTCGAACCCACTTACCTGTGGTTTTATTTGAAGGGAAATTTTAAAAAGTCACTGTCATAGTACCGTTCTCTGTTCGTGAAAATAAACCTGTATTCTGTCTCGGCTGCCCATTTGACATTTAACTATGGTGTGCAGAAGAGGGTCCATATACTCAACTCCAGACATTTGACTGTTTTATTGTTCTGTCTACCCCTTTTAAAGTATCGAGGCCAGACCAAACATTACGGAGGCCTAGAACGAGCTGCCATCATTTTAAACACTAATTAATTCACCCACACTCCCTTCAGCGTTAGTCGTTAACGGGTTAGACCTTCCATGCGTTTCCAACCCTGAAGAGCCAGCTTCATCATCGATAAGTGAAATAGCCCCAAGTTTTACGTTTGATGCTAAGCCGCCGGACTTAGTTTGATGAGGGTGGAGGAGGAGGTGGTGGTGGGGAAACCGCTGGAAATGGCAATTGCACAGCATTCTGCCCGAAATCGAATCGGACATTTTTTGACGATGGCACTGTGCACGCGTGTGGCCCATTCGCATCGCTGCCTATCGTCGCAGGAACACCCGGGTTGTTGCGTCCGCTAGAGGGGGGTGCATGACCCCTGCGGTAGGCTGTCCGCCGAAAATTAAGCCAGTCTATTTACACCGTCGTGACGCCAAAACAGCGCCAAAGTTGATCATCTGTATAAGTGCACGGATCCAAGTCCAGGAATTTCGTTTCCCCTTAATAAATGGACCACTTAAATTTAAGCAGTTTTTTAACTTCTTTTCCTGTTCTCAAATTATCTGACTGCCGCTCTTCTCGCCAAGTCCTGATACGCGAAAAAGGCTAAATTTTCGGCTTCAGGCTGCCCTTAATCTCCACGTGATCCCTTTTTTTTTTTAAACCGCGTGCCCCGTCTGGTTTTCTAAATCATCTGGTAACATTATGTTTAATGCTGTATACATAATAAGGCTAAAGCATGTTTTTTGCTGGTTTGCTATTAGTAGAAGGTAGCCTGCAACACCCGATCGGTTCAGGAGATCACCTTCGTGCAAGAATTGCTGAAACTAAACTTTACTCATTCTAAACATAACTACAATATGGCCATAAATACCTAAGCCGACTCTATGCTGCGCAGAGGGTGTACTTATTCATTATTTACCATACTGATAGCACAGATACTGCCTCAAAAGTCCAGACATGTGTGTTTCACCGACCTTATGCTGCTGCATGATGCGGACTCATCGGTCAGTCCCTAAGCGTGCCCCGTGTGTTTTCTCGTCATGAAGTCCAGTTTCCATCCTGCTTTGTCTAATTTTCGGGGAAAATAATGCGCAACCTTGGATTAAATCCTGTGAATAAATACTTCAGGCTTGGTCCGAAAGTCAAGATGAAATATTTGAACTGAAATCCGTCAGCGATTTCGGAGTAACCGCGTAATATTTACAAGCTGCCAACAGGCAATCATTAGCATACAACTACGTAATTATTCACCCTAGTAACAACACAGGCAGTTTGCTGACCGCCTATCCTAGTTAATGTCCATTATTTAACAGAATGCTAAGCCTGAATTCCGGCAATGGGGTCCTAAATCTGGGTCCTATGAAGACTGTGATGTCCTAGTTTTATGGCTGCGACTTTGTAAACCAGGTAACGGGTCATGGATGGTTGAAAGTGACTTTTCGCTAAGCCCTAGACGACCTGACACTCATTTTCATTTCCACCTTTTCATTAAATAAAACATTTCTAACAGTCTCTCCTCCGACTAAGACCAAAAGGCCTCTTGATAAGAACTTTTTTGAGGCGGAAAGGGCATCTGTCTAAAAAGTTTCATCCAATTTTTAACAAAACTCTGAAGTTAAGAGATAGCAGTGCTGGAATGGTGCCATAGAACAATGGCGGCTCCATCAAGGTGCGGCGAACGATGCAGTTTTATCTACAACAGAGCTTTTCTGTCTCTTTAATGGTTCTGTGAATGATAAGAAACCAGGAAAAAAGCCTTTTTGTGCTCGAAAGAAAAGATTTCCACCCTTGTTGAGATCCCCGAGTTTTTGTGCCACTTTGTACCAAAGTATTCCATTGAAGATGCTGTTATATGTCGAAAGGCCGATGCCCCCGAAAAAAAGAAACATGTTATCGCCGTGAGTTCAAAGAATGCACTAGTTACTGGCTAGGCATCTCGTTTTATGTATGCATCACCAGTTTTGAATGGTGAATTTTCCAGGGAATTTAACAGGGCTTATGCATGCATGGTTTGTTAATATCCGTAAAAATGTTTTACTCAGGCGGCAGCTAGCATGCTTGAGTAAAACAGTACTATCCCACCAGGTTTTGCTCCATAATTATTTTTCTTACATAGGCCACGAGGATAGCCCACTCCTGAATGGTTAACAGCCCGGCATCGGGCAGTTTTGCGACGATGCTTTATGAGCAAAAGCTTTAGAATGCAAGTACGGAGGTAACATAATTATTTAGCCCATGCGGATTAAACTCGTTCAGTTGCAGTTTTCTGCGAACATCTGTCAATTCTGCTCCAGGTGGGCAAACGTTTTTTCCCTTTCGAAAAGGTAGACTCAATACTTTACTACTTTCTAAGACTGTTTTTACCCTTTTATCTAAATTCACCTGGTAGACCGCCCAGACTATGGACTGGTGCAGGAAAGATGGCAGAGAGCGAATGCTCTTTACCCTAAACGATGTAACGCATCTGAACCTATCAGGGTGTGCTAAAAGCCGTGAGTGGGCAGGCTCCCGTACGAATGGATGACTGTGTCCTTCTCTCAAGGCGGAAAATCAGGCAGCAACGGTTCCCTCCTAATGTGGCCTTTGTGGTACTCCCACTCAGTGTGATCCGATTCGCCCACCCCCTCTGTGAACTCCTGTGCGAAAACGGAGGTGTGGCGGCTCAACTAGGTGCGGGTTCACCCCGTATCCGCCCGCTGCGCCCACTATCACTTCCGGTCGTCTTGACACTGTCATGACACGGAGTCTAGGTGGGGGAGGAGGAGGGAGTGTGGCATATGCAGCATAAGCCTTCTATCACTTTAGCCTAGTTCATGTGCAAGTCTCCGTCCCTGTGCCCATCCTGCCGAGAAGCACACGGTGGACATCGTCTGAATCGACGGTCGAGGTGTCAGTTATATAAGCTCAGTCATATTTCAGTGCGTTCGGTTTCCTGTCTGGTCAGTCAATGTGAGCAGGTCTTTCATTTACACACCCGCATTACCTGTCAACTTTTAGGTGGCTTTAAATATGCGTTGCCTCAAGTACGTTTTATTGGAAAAAAGTTGGTGGAATGCAGAGCAGAGGTACGCAGTTATAATTTTTCCGTGACCCAGTTATTTTCTATCTCTTGAGAGAAAGGAATTAAAAAAAATTTGCATGGACTTTGGTGGGGATTAAGACGTCTTCCTCAAATGGGCCAAGTGACAGATGCGCTGGACCAACACCGGGGGGACAGATCAGAGCACGACAGGCGTTATTGGGGGTGCGCACCCGAACCGAATGTTACACGGGAGGGTGTGCTGGTACGCCTAGTTGCAACCTCACGGCGCGCCAGCCACCTGTACCCGATCCCGCTGCTGGTCTTCGTGAAAATGTCATGACACCGGACTCAAGAGGGTGAGGGAGGATAGAGTACGGTAGATTCAGCACCAGTCTGCTGCAACTATAAACTAATGCACACATCATTCAATGTCTCTGCGCCCAACATGGTGTGGTGCACATGGGGGACATTGTCGGAATTGACGGCTGAGGTGACCGAACAAAGGATTAGACTGTCGAGGCTGCAAAGAGGAAAAAACACTTAACTTGGAAACTGCGAAATTCTAAGGTGACAATAAATGTCCTCAGAAAGGAAAAGAAGAACTTAAGCCATCACGCAGTTAGTAAACGGCACGAGTTCATTGTTGAATAAAGCCATTGTTGGCAGGAGGGATCGGCATCACTGATAGTTTCTTTAAACGCTAAAATTCCTTAGCTCCTCAACAGTTTCAAATTCTGCAAATCAATCTATGCACTCTCATCGTTCTGAACAGACATTGTCTTATTTCGTTGACGTTCTAATGCACATCTAACCGTACACTTGTCGTTGCAGCAGAGTAACTATTCTGTTACTTCGTCACCGCATGTGGTTGTTGCTCTTATTTAAGCTATACCCAGTTTCTCTTTTTGATCCCGCACATCTTCAAGTGCTGTAGGTTTAGCCTCATTGATAGTGTTACCGGAGAAGGTTGTTCTCCAAAATGAAGTTTGTCAATTGTAGAATAAGCACTAAAGCTAATAGTAACTTAATGAGGAACTGGTGCCGAGAAAGTGAAAGAAGACTGGGAAGAACGTGTGCGGTGCGTCACTGTATTAAGTAATCTGCGTCCCAACCAGCAAGCTGGGAAGACCACGGATTTGAACCTTGGATCTTTGATCATGAGGTGCTAAGTCAAACGCTCTATCTCGACCCACCGGTTCGTGTCTTGTCAGTAGGAGATCCGGTTTTTTTCAGCCTTTGGTTGAGGCATTGCTTGCTCGTTACAGTAAATGCGTTATAAAATGACATTCCATATCCCTTATTTTCCTCGATAACATATGAATAGCTTACGACTGCCTGCGCTGACTCTAAACGAGAAGTCTTTGCAACAATTTAGTAGTCGTATTCCGCCCTGCAATCAGGCTAGATTGATTCGCACCAAAGGTCGCTACCCGTTCACCCGTTTGCGGTTCCAGTGCAGTCATATAATGGAACTCGAAGACAGCGGTCAGGAATCACTTCGGTAATATCCCTAAATTGTGGAAGTTGGCATTTAAAATGGACCTTAAGTCTGAAAGGTTAGACGGCATGAACTAAAACATAATATCAGAAAATTCATCGAAGCGAAGTTTCAAGGGAGTTAGGTCTGAATACTTCAGGCATGACACCGGCGAGCGAATGGCCTTCCTTTTCCTTACAAATACGTACACCTGGAATGCAAAAATTCGCCTTAATTTGTTAAAAATAATCATGTTTCACCAAGCTCCACCACCGACGTAGGCTTCTCGTACGAGGGCAGGCAAGAACATGAAATGAGATGGACCGATTTCTCTCGATTGTAGTACAGACATTTGACTTTACATGTTGCTTTGGCTCTGAGGTTATTCAATTCATGCAAACTGCGGTATGGTGACCAGCAGCCTGTATTCGATAACTGTTTTAGAGCCGGCCATTTTTTTTCACTGGACTATATTGGCGCACGCCACTCGCACGTTACCGAATATTGCTGAACTCAGTTGACAGGACAGCACTGCAGTGTTCTAAATCTAACGGCGTCCGCTTTTCGGGAGATTTACTGCAAGCCTGTGATAAAATTACTTCAGGTTTGAGGTGAATGTTCGCATTCCGCGTGTATGTTAATAAGAAGGTTCTTCGCTCGCGTGAATCATGACTTTATTTATCTGAGCTTTCAAACTCTTACCAGATTTCAGCATCGGAGATAAAAGCGGCTACAAAAAAAGCAACATATATAGGGAACAGGGACCAATCAAACACCAGTGATGCCAGTCCGGAGGGATCCCTATGCCGGTGGCAGATCGATAAATCGATTGACTGAGCTCTCATCGGAGGCCCAGGCTTCAATCAATTTCCAGTTGCTCATGTTTCTGGTGTGGGCCATTACGGTTGTGGCTGTGAAACTAAATTCGTGAGCCGTTTCATAGGTGTGGGCAATGACTTGTGATAATACACCACCCCATCTTACAGCCAGCGTATGCTGGTCTATGCGCGATCCAAACATGCGTCCAGTCTGTGCTGTGTAGTTACAAGGACAGTTTAGGCACTGGATGCGATACATTACACCCGACTGCTCACTAGGATTTAATCTATCCTCGATTTCATGATCCTGTTAGCTTTGGACCGGAAGAAAAACCACGTGAACACGGTATATATGAGACCAGTTTACGCAGAACGGCTATCCAAATGCGTTCATAAGCCGATGCCTAGCGTTCGCCCCCGCAGGACCCAGCCAGAAACAAACCCTATGGTATGACATTTGCTGTCATATATCAAGGACGTGTCAGAGGCGACCGAACGCATTGTTGAGGGACTAGGTTTCAAAATTGTGCACTGGAAAAAAGCTACCATATGAAAACTTTGATAAGAAGGTTAATGTTGTGGACGTCCCACGACAGTTCGACCGTCGTAGTCCGCCGATGCTCACCGCACTCTCCACAGAAGGGTGGTGCAGGGATGGTACTTGCGCTTGGATCAGTTTTAAGTGGTAGACTTGCACTGCATCTACCGCAATCTCTCTTCCCTTACCCGCCTGTGCCCGGTGTTATGACAGAGTCAAGAAGACCAGAGATGAGGTAGGGCGCAGGTGGCTGGCGCGGCCGAATGCAGTCCTGACCGCGCCACCACGCCTGAATCAGAGCCATAAATGGCAAAAGTGGCTGGTTTGGCGTTAGCCTGCACCTACGCGCCCCAGCCCCCCCCCCCCACATTTTCGACAGTTTTTATGGGAATTCATCTCAAATAACGCCTTTCGCACCATGAATTGGCCCCTGCGTTGGTCCAGCGCATTTACAGCGTGGCCAGTTTAGGGAGCACGGACGCCCTACGAACGCAAAAATAGTCCAACCCAGACTTGAGCATAGTCTTTAATTGTGAGGAGCCGTGCTCCCTTCTCTGAGTGTGTTTCCCTTGAGAAGGAGGAGCTTCTGCAGACAGGGAAACCGTTCTGTTCGCACCAATGCCAGATTTTCTCCCTCCTAATCAAAGCAAGTGACAGGAGCCAAATGGCTAAACGTCTCCAAGAACAGGAAGACTCTGCTGGGTTAGCACTGTCTCCCCACTTCCGCAGATGGACGCTGTTGTCATTAGTTATTGACAGGGAATCCCGAAATTTCCTGTAAGGAGAAATCCCAGTCTAAGTAATGGACCGATGGGCATATAAAGGTGAGTGAATGAAAGGAAACTGCAGAGAAATGGTAGTAAACCAGGGTAGAGGAGAAGAGAACGATGCAGCCACCGTTCACTCCCTGCGCATGCAGATGAACAAGACTGATAACGCGTTATCTTCCGTGTAGTAGTCTGTTCTACCTAAACACTAGAAGGATATAATGGCAGCACTTGTGAATTTCAATCTGGAAGAAGCAGAGGAGTCTTTTTTATGTTGCCATTCTGAATTCCTGTCAGAGTTAGTACAATTCTTGGCTAGATTTTTTCCTACCGTAGTAGGTAGTGACATCTGTTATTCTCCGGATCTTGTGGTCATGATTATCAGACTACCATGACAGAGTAAATACAATGGAGGGGTAAATCCCCTCGGACGTGCACAAATACTCTAATATCGAAGATTATCTTTCAAAGTGTATTTCGTCTTTGTCCAAATTATCTACAAGCAAGTGAAAGGCACACAAGCTGGTTTATATATATCTGAACTCATAGGGTAGATGGTCTTGCAGAGGTTAGAACCACTGATTTTTAAAATACAGACCAAATTTCGCAGTCGTATGTGGGTGATCATCGAAAAATGCAGTTGATGATATTCAGGCCACCTTCCCAGACTTTAAATACACGATAAAGAACAGCTCAACAACAAACACGCATTCGACCACAAGCACCGTTTCCTAAAAGCGCTCAAAAATCTCGATGAGGCGCATGGGAGGTAGACGAAAAACAAGATTGCTTGGCAGAACAAGGTAATCAGAACCCTCCCTATACTTAAGGAAGTCTAGGGTCAGGCAAAATAACACTAGCGACATAGGCAAGGCAGACTGGATGACCATGTTTGGCTTATTATTTGTCAACACCCAGACATATCCAACCCCATGTTTGGCACCCTCTAAGGCTCGAAACCCGCCAGGCCACAGGCTCATTCCGTTGGGTGCGATCAGAAACATTAACAATTGTAGAGGGAGACATTTGGAAAGCGTTACGTTACATACCCATCCTGCTGCGCTTTAGGACTCACGCTCGAGCTCCAACAACAGACGCACAGCGGCTAGTGGTATACGGAGACAAAGACAGGAGAGACCGGAACGGCCATTTATGGTTTACTAGCAGTAGCCAGCCACCCATACCTAATTCCACGCGGTGACCAACCCAGGCTCGAACTCGCGGCCCGTCTATCACTGTTAGTATACCCAATCGCAACCGATAGGACGAGATCGTGATTCAATGGCTAGGATGTTGAACTTTTAACCAACAGGCCGCAAGGTCAAGTTGCAGGTGATGCAAAACCTGGAGGTGGGGTGGCTGGCTGATGATGATGACTAATAAGCCAGAAGTGGTAATTCGAGTTTCCCTTGTCTTTGTCGGAAAAAGCATTCTGTTTATACCATAAGTCGCTGTGCAGCTACTGGCGGGGCTCGAGAACGGTTCGCGAGGCACAACGGGACGAGGGAATCCCGTAACTGTTCGTTTTGCGCCCATTTACTTTCCGTCCGAAAAGCTTGTCGTACAAGCCACCGGTGAACACAAGTCTGGCGAAACGGTGGGTGACACAACATAGCAAACAAATGATTCAGGTGCTCCTCCAAGACGGCCGTCTTCGACTGCGCAAATACAACGGGGTCTTGAGCCAAGCAGTTACACAGTGCGCCGAGCTAATCGGCGAGGACGGAGTCAGGCTGCTGCAGCGAGTGATTGATCAACGGGCCAGAGACCTACTAGCAACGAGAGATGTGGAGCTGGCGGATAAGCTGCGAAATAAAACCCATTCATCTCAAGAAGAGAAAGAAGTTTTGGTGTACAATATGTCCTCCAAACACTTGTCGCATGCACAATTGAAAGTGCTAAGTTATGAAGCTTGCTTTAGCATCGCAGTTGCCGATCCGGTCAATCTCGTGGCCACGGTCGGGTCGATTCTCAAACAAACCGGGGAATTCGACGAAACAAAGCACCTTATTCGGCAGCAGATAACCTCATTCGTGATGGCGCACAAACCACGCACAATCATTTCCAGAGCGGAATAGAGTGCTCCCAAGACACTGAGGGCTGACACCAGCATCGTGATTCTGCCAGCCGACAAAGAACGTTCCACAGTAGTGTTGAATAAGACCGACTACATCCAGAAGGCCAACGCCTTACTGGAGGACCGACAGGCGTACGTGCCGTGTGACGATGGACCGATGAAGAAACTTGTGACGGAACTCGACAAGACACTCGCCGACATGCAAAAGAATAAGGAAATTACTAAGTCAGTACGAATGGCCATTAAACCAATAGACACGGCCGCAGCAAGTTTCTACGGACTACCGAAAGTACACAAGGCCGGTATCCCCCTCCGGCCAATCGTGTCATTGCGTGGTGCACCAACATTTCATCGGGTGAAATGGTTATTCCGAAATTTGCGTTCGTTCACTCTAGGATGCGACCACGACGGTCTGTTCAGCAACTCAATTCCTGGAGCAGCTCCAGGGAGTGCAAATTACTGCAGATGAGGTGATGGTGTCATTCGATGTTACCTCTCTCTTCACCTTGATCTCACAAGGCCTGCAATTGAAAAGATCAACGAACTGCTCGAGAGCAAGAACAACGAGACGGACGAGGAGGGGAAACGGAGACATCTCATCCAGCTCTTAAAATTCTGCCTGAAGATGTACTTCACTTTCGAAGGAACAACGTACAAGCAGGTCAAGGGGCTAACAATCGGATCACCGCTCTCGGGCTTCATCACAGAGGTAGTACTCTATAAAGTAGAGACCCTGGTTTTCGCAAACTACAAACGAACATTCTGGACTCGGTATATTGACTATACCTTCGTCATCATCGAGCTGGAAATGGTCAAGGAATTTCATGACAGCCAGAATTCTATTTATTTTACAATGGAGGCGGAAGCCAACAAATAACTGTCATTCCTAGAAGTTCTCATCCATCGAAAACCAAATGGGGATCTTAAAACGACGGTGTATAGGAAGGCCACCAGTACCCGCCAAATCCTGAGCTAACATAGCAAACACCCATTATGCCACAAACGCAGTTGTGTTCGAACAATATACAAAAGGGGCTGAAACACACTGCAGCGAGCCAGCCGAAAGAAAGGCAGAACAACGATACCTCCAACGCCTCTTCATGGCAAACGGGTATCCCCGCAGCTTCATCGAACGCAGCAGACAGTCCAGGCAAAGCAAAGGCCAGCGAACAAACAGCCAAAGATATGGCGAGCGTTGCCATACATTGACGGTGTTTCGGAGGCAGTCTCCCAAGACCGCTGGGGATCGGCATCGCCCACTGGCCAAAGTCAACCATTCAACATCTCGTAAGGAGACCTAAGGCCCCTCTGCCACGAGGTGAAACAACAAACGTCATCTACCGGGTTCAATGTAATTTTTGCGCAGTTAACTACATTAAAGAGACCGGGAAACGGCTACAAACCCGAGTCGGAGAACACATGAGGGCAGTAAGAAGAATAGACCCATTGTCTTCGGTGACGGAACCCTGTGCCGACTCTGGACACACGTTCACCTTCCAGAATGCCGAAATTCTGGGTCGGGGAAGTGACCGCGTGGCAAGGGAAACAATCGAGGCCTGGTACACGGGAACAACTTCCATCAATCGTTGTGTGATACTTCCTATGGCCTACTCAAGCCCTCCGAACGCAGCTCAATGAACAAAAGAACCAACATGAACATGGGCCTAACGTGAATCCGAACAAAGGTGAGTCTATTGCTGACACGCACGCAATCGCAAAACAACTCAGCCCCGAAAAAGGAAAAGTTGTCGCCTCGGCCAGCTCAATCACTTAACCAAGCAGGTGTGACAACACACGGAGGTGCGTTTGCAACCAAGATTAACAGCCTGGGATGGCAGCTTCCGTCGATGAGGGTACTGACGACTACTGCCAACGTGCGAACGCCGGCCCCCGACCAGATTGAGAACAAGCCATCCCCTGCAATCCTCTCGTCCACCACGGGCCCGGTGTACAGGCAAAGGATGATCACCAAGGGTGAAACACCACGCTCCTCCTCCAGCAGCATGATGACTGAGAATCTCCACCCACAACTCGGACACCCATCCAGGCAAATTCAAAAGCCTAAGTAATCCCGTATTAACCTTAAGGTATATATATATGGCCTTGATGGCTTTGAAAATGTTTTTCATTTCATTGCGGTCCGCATACTCCTGGATTTCCTCAGCCTTGCGGATCCTCCAGGCGTCTTGTATCTCCCACAGCCGTTGCTGTACAAGGCGGCGGCATCTGAATAAGGCTGCTTTGGTTGCGTCAGTCCGAAGGTCCATGTAGGCTTTGTGTATTTCATTCTTCTCCGCGAGTAAGTTGCTGATGTCGGTGTCCTTGTCATCAACACCAGGACGTCCTGTTGATCTCGCCTCCGGACGAGAATATAGTCCAGCAGCTGCCAACGCCGCGACCGAGGGTGCATCCACGTGGCTTTCTACCGCGTCGGAAGGCGGAAGAAGGTGTTGGTCAGCAGGAGACGGTGTTCCGACTACTTTAGCAGAAGAAGGTGGCCGTTATCATTACAGCTACTGAGACCGTGGAGATCCCGCACTCCCTGCCAGACAGCGTGGTCTGTCCCGACGCGGGCGTTGAAGTCACCACGGACAATTTACTTGTCCACCTTCGGCACAGTCGCCAACAGGGCGTGGTTGTCCTCGTAGAATTTTTCCTTCGCCGCATCAGTGCTCGTCATTGGCGGAGCGTAGGCGCTGATAATGTTGGCGAACTTGTCTCCCAGAAGAGGCAGACAGAGGCGCATCAGCGATTATTGATACCCTGCGGCAGACAGGGCAGACGTCCCACGATATCGTTCCGGATGGTAAAGGCAACACCAGCGTCGCGTCGCTCTGCCTTTTGACCGGCTGCTCCAGAAGAAGGTGTAGCCGACACCCACCTCCTCCAGCTAACCCTGCTCAGAGAATCGGGTCTCGTTGAGAGCAGCAAAGTCCACCTTGTAGCGCGCCAGTTTCCCGAGTGACTAGCACCCTCCTCCGTTCCGGCCAATTTCTCCTCGTATTGTCTAAAAAGGAACGAATACTCCAGGCTGCTAGTGTGAGTGTACTCACCCGTGCAGCCTGGAGGGTATGGAGTGGGGGACGGGGACGGGGGGTATTGTTGTTTGTTTGGGTTTTACGAACGCCTATTTTGCGATCTGTGAGCCGTGGCTGGCAGCAGAATACGTGATACCCAGCATTTGTTTAGGGCACCTTTTCTAGCCCTTTCCTCCGCGTGGAGGCAAGCAGTGCTCACCCTAAATAAGGCTGCTCGGACATCCCAGACGGCTGCCGAACTCCACTATGGTTCACGGTTTTGTTTTAGTAGAAGAACGACCCGAATTAGCCTGGGCCGCCTACGGGGTTGCTGTGGCCCCCCACCGTTTGACTTTTTGAGAGGGTGGAGGTGGGAAGTTTGGGAGTCAGACATACCGGGTGTGGAGGGCCACACAACACTGGAGAACCTCACTTGGTTTAGCGCGCCGGTCGTGATGGTTGTACTGGGTGTGGCCGCTGGGAAGAACCCAACTTCGAGGAGCCACAGGTGAGAGTTGGGTACCAGTTAGAGACGGCCACAGGAGCATTCATCACCTGTACGAGACAAATGGAGCAACCAAATGCTATCTGTGTGGTGCTACCCCTAACTAGTATCCCTGCACCCCATCTTTATAATGACCTATCAGGAGTTGTTGATCACAACTATAGAGCTAAATAATAAGATTATAGAGACCATGCACATAAAACCATACTCCAGTATATATTATTTGGTGTTGCTTGGTAATGAATATTCCCATGAAAATAAGCAATACATTTCAGGTTGTTTTTCGCCAATCCAAGACAAAAGTTCAGGTTTTGTTGTAACGCTCTGTTCACAGCCTTTTACGGTCTTATTTGAGCATGGTGAGAATATTTACTTCTAGCAAAAGTATCACCAGAATTCATGAGTAAGTGAGTGAACTCAAGCGTTCGGAAATCTTTTAGCATCGTACAAATTTCATCAGCTCTCCCTAATATGAACATGGCGCATAAGAAATGCAATTAATATGCCTGCTGCTTATTTCAAGGGTGTTGTGTGATACGATATGTATGCTAGTGTAACATTTGCTATGCCTTGCATTGTCAGGAATGACAATATTACAATTTATATGAAATGCTACCTTATCTTGATTTGGAAAACGAGGACAAATAATTTCCTCTGCACAGCAAAGAATTATTGATTTTTTTCAGTTAACCTGACAGTCAGTATTATGCCACCTCTCACGGGTTCCCCTGGTGCATGCGATCGGGATAAGGATTTCGTCAACATTGCTTTCTCAACAGTGCTTCATTGGCCATTACTTCTTAGTCCGAGATTTTGCTGTCCCTTGTGCTATCAAAACCATGGATTAATCCGGACCATTAAGTTAGAATGAAGAGATGCAGAGAGAGAGAGAGAGAGAGAAGTGGTTACGTAGACTGTCGCTCTCAAAAGCACGCCACTCGAAACGCTACACTACAGGCTTCATTCATTTGCCCTCTGGGGAAATCGGACTTGGTAAAAAATGGTACAAACCTGCTTACCTGCTATGTAACCGCCATGGACGCATAAACACAGGCACGTATGTCAACATGTTTCAGATGGGCTTAACTGCTTGCGGCTATTCCAAGGTCTGCATTATCCCAAACATCTCCCCTCCCCCCCCCCCCCCCCCAACCGACCTACGTCCTCTTATGCGTTGAGGACTGGGACTGCAAGTACTACTGTATCCATTGGATGGCTGTGTTTTTTGGACAGGTCCATGGGGGTGAAACCTGTGTGTGCACCGTCTTCGTTGACAGGCAAAGGAAGGAAGCGAGTCCCTGGGCGCCAGCGCACACTCAGAGCCAAATTCCCTGCCCTATGGGTATCAAAGCCAGCATGAAAGACTGATACATGCTGAACTGCGCGGACAGGAAGGGACACAAAAAAATTAAGGAACCTAGGACTCAATTTAAAAATAAACATCCTCAGTCCTTATCGATGAACTTTAACGGAGAAATTTCCAGCGGATGATTAGATATGCACGTCTTCCACTATCCCCTGGTTTATAATTCAGGCTAAAAAAGTATGGTTTTATCTCAGATGTAGTTCAGCATCATAGGAGTTTCAGAATGGCCTCTCATTTCAAAATACAGGATATAAAAGTTCGCATGAAAAGAAACCGGTAGGGCACGCATATTTGTGCCTCCTGAGCGATCCTTCTAAATATCGTCTTTTTCTGCATGGAAAAGGCACAACAGAGCACTGAAGATATTTCCTTTCTTTTCCTTTTTCTTTCAAAGGGCCCCTATTTATAGCATTACAATATGACAGGGCCAAAGTTCAGGGGGTACGCATAACCGCGTCCGACAAGAAATAACCTATAACATTTCTACAGACTCGGATACATTAGTACTTTCGAAAAATAATATCTTATTTCCCAGAACGTTATGCAAACGAATGTAAACCACATCTGCCTGAATAGTCTTAATCAAATCAATCAAATAAACCGAAATTTCCCCAAAAAATATCTGAAAAACAGTTTCAAAATTCCTCTCCGTTGCTGAATATTTTACGTCCTATACTGCGTTCTGATGATCTGACCAGATGGAAATCCGCAGGTTCTAAATCAGGTTAGTGTGGAGGATGTGGAAGAATGGCCCATTTCCAGAGTTTATTTATGCGGTGTGTGGCCTTGCATGATCACGCTGCAGAATAACACTTCTGCTTACAAAAGCAGGACAATTTAAACGTAATGCTTTTAAACACCATCTCTTATGTTGCAGTGGACCTCTGCACTGATGGTCCTTTCATGTTACAGTAGCTCATAATAGACGATACCTATCATGCACCACCAATCACAGAGCAAAAATTTCAGTGGATTTAGTTTCGGTTTTTAAGTTGGCAGGGGCTTCTCAGTACGTGTCAAGCCTGTTTTTTCCTTTTCTGTCGTGATTTCAACCCCATTTTTTATCTTTTGCAAAATATTTGCTGCAAAAATGACAAATTATTAGTCCTAGTTAAAAACTGCTGCAGATGACGGAACCTTGTGTTCAAATCTCACGTGTTAACTCATGTGGAACACAAATCCCTTCGGTGCATCGTTTCCCAATTGGTTTGAGATGTTCGTGGGTAGATGAACAGGCCAGATTAAATTTTTGCGACGTATCGCTGAAGCATTTACACCGTGCTGTTTCAAAAGAAGCGTTCAAAAAAACCGCTATTGAGAATGGGTCACCTTCCAAAGTGAGGCTTGTAGGGGAACAACACTGAGTTAACTTTAGAGCATTACCGACAAAGATAAGGGAGACTGGAAGGACCATTTCTGGATTATAAGGCATCATCAGCCAGTCATACCCAACCTCAGGTAGTGCACCATCCGAGGCTCTAATCCGCTACATTTGGATTAGAAGTCCAAGATGCTAACCCTTGAACCACGGGTTAATGATCTTGCCGGTGAATATCTATCAAGCAATATGCATATTTCCGATCTAAATCGGCAAAACCACGAACCGGTGGCTTAATGGTTAGCATGTTTGACTTCTGATCCAAAGGTAGCGGATTCGAGCCTCGGGTAATGTACCACCGGGGGTTGGATATGACTGGCTGATGACGTCTAATAATCCAGCAATGGTCATTCCAGTCTCCCTTGTCTTTGTTGGTAACGTTCTACTGCCTATACTAGTAGCCACAGTGCGGCTGCTCGCGGGGCTCGAGAGTGAGCCCAATGGCAGAACGAAATGTATGAATTCTGTAACGAACCGGTGAACATTAATCAACCATTTGGATTGAATCATATTTCATAGTGTTTTAAAAACGCAATTACTTGCCGAACACGCTAATATTTTAGAAAAGCGTGTACAATTAAGAAGTTATTTAAGTACCTTATGCACACAGATAAAGTTTTCATGAGACCGTGTGATTCTACCCTAGGCCTTGTATCAAAGCACCATCGTCTGACCCTTTCACCGAAAACCAGCTGGATAATGGCTCCTTTCCGATGGTCACATTATGTGATGTTCAAAAGTATCTTCAGTTAAAAGGCCCTACGTGGGATAGTATTTAACGCTCGTGAGCGCCGCCCAGTCCTGTAATATAGATGATTTAAAGCTTTCTGACTTGAAAATTAGGCGTGTGAACCTGACTAAGACAAAAATTATTCAGACGCACATGGCTACTCTAGCTGGAAGGTCCTATTTCCTCGCAAACTATCCATAATACTTTATTCCCCATTCTCCTTATTCTTCCTCCTCCGCTGCATTGGCAAGGCAACAAATGCCATCAGGTAAATGCTCCTCTATTGCTTAACATGACTGTGTCAAGTACTCTCGCTCCCTCGTTTTGCCAGACTGTCCTAATTGCGAACTGTAGATGCGACCAGCAGTGTCTGATTTTCTGCCTCCGCTACTGCTTATAGTTTGTGGTTTGGACTGGGCAACGGCCAAAATGCAGACCGGGGACGAAACGCCTGCGGGCGTTACCTAACTAACTTCGCAGGATGTTAACAAGCATTGCAGCATCTCCCGCTGCGGAAGTACCTCACGACTGAAAGCCACCCGACGGCAGGTGGGCGTTTACATCCTGATTGGCTGGCAGAAAGTCCACTCACTAAAGAGTTGCGCGGAATCCTCATGTCTCCCGACGGCTGAGGAAGAGAGAGAGAGAGAGAGAGAGCGAGTGAGAGGCGTGGTGGCTACGACTCAGTGGTTCTTCTGTCGATAAATATTAGCGCAGTAACCTTGTGAGTTTGAAAGCCCGCTAATGGGAGAAAAGGGAGAGTACTTGTGGTTGTTTCTGTTGCTGCTGCTGACGTAGACGCAACTCGAGAGCGTTTAATTTGTCAAGAGTCTGTCAATCGAAAAGAACCGCAAACTATGGCTCTTCCCTAAAAGGATTGACATTAGTTGATCCGTAGTCTTGTTTACGAACAATGGTAGATGATGTAAGCCTCTTAGCCACCATTAACCGCGGCATAGTGTAAACCGGGAAGGGTGGCAATAGGGGTTTTACGGGTGAAGCCTCGACGCGGACAAGGAGCGAAAACAAGAAAACATGAACAATTAATAAATTTTCGCCAAGTGTATTCTTCTAGGCTTATATATAGCAACGAAATTGGGCATAAAGATAAAAGTTAACAAAAAGCAACTCTCAAGAAATAGCATGTATTTGAATGTCAAACATCACCTAAAACACCTTTGTGCATGTCGCTATTCGAATGTAGTCGTTAAGACGTGGAGGGTTTCTTCCCGTAGCCATGAAATAATAAACCAAACCACGCCTTCTGAAACATATATACATATATATATATATATATATATATATATAGAGATATAGAGAGAGAAATAGAGAGAGAGAGAAGAGAGCTCACGCTTTTCATTCTGAAAGTAAAATTCCAAAAAATTTCAGCAAAAAGGTCCTCCATTCACCGTGAAGAATCGTCCTTGAATGCGCCTCTAAATATCGATCAATTTGTACTTCCTTCAAAATGTTGCCAGTGTCTTGCACTGATGACCTCATTTTTGTTGTTCGAATAAACAAATAGGGTTAAAATTCAGTTGTAAATGGGTGAAATAGGCCAATCGACGTATATATAATAGGATTTACATGCGAATAGAGAGCATAAAAGATGGTGGCTCAATTTCAAAAGCCCGCTGGATATTATAGTTAGCTCGGTATAGTAAACCCAGGAGGCTTGCATAGCCCATTCTTACCGACCGTGCATTTGCGTCAGGAATTCAGTACGGTTTAATAATGTTGCTAATGCTTGGATTTGCGTCAATTATTAATATACGAGAACAAGACCATTCCCAGTAACACAGGTGACTTTGCGCTAAATTCCAAAACGGGCACCTTTCGCGGCGTAATTATCCCGAATGTAACCTAAACACTAACCCTAACCGCAACCCTTGCCCTGATCTGCGTTGAGTTTACCGCAACATCAACTGTCTTACGGAGGGAGCTTAATCCCCAGTCTTACCCATAATTATTATTATTATTAACTAGCAATTTATATTGCAGCAGTTTCCCGAGACAATTGATCTATTTTCGACCTACAAAGGATGCGCACTTTAAATGAAAAAATGCAGAACCGTAAAGACAGATTTTGCAAGAAAGCAATGGTGTAAAGTCCAGTTTCTGAAGATCCACAATAACAGGTGACAACAATTTACGTTCCCGATCAGTTTTTTTAATACGATCTTCTCTCCCCCCCCCACCGTCGATTCTGACGAGACCCAGTATGTGCCCTACAGCTAGTTGGCGCAGTGATGGTGACTTGCATGGAAATTATTTGGTAGTGATAGTACACTTACGCAGCATCCACCGCCATCTCGCCTCCTCTCCCGCCTGGGCCCATTGTCATGCCAGTGTCAAGGCTACCAGAGGTGGGAGAGGGTGCAGCTGGCCAACGCCGTGGGAACCCTCACCTAGGCGTGCCGCCACACACCCATGTTCGACTCTTTTATGGGTGCACCTCCCCAATAACCCCTTGAATGCCGGGATCTAGCCCCCGTGTCGGTCCAGCCCCTGTGGCCTGTGTAGGGGGCAGAAATCGCACGCATTCCTTACGCCCTAAAGGACCTTTTGTTCTAGGTAAGTCATTAGCAGGGAGAAGTCACCATGCACTTCGTAAAAGCTTAGAAGTAGCTCTAGGGCAGCTGCTAACGGTTTTTTCCATAAATGCAAACCATTATATTGGCGTAAATACGTTAAGGACATGCATTCCACTAGATAAACAGTACTGCTAAACAATTCAGTAACATCATTCCTTTAAGTAGTTCAGTAATCCTATTTCTTTAAATGCAGCTCACTAGGGAGAAGCAGAAAGAGCAACCGTTATCTTTTTCTGGCATCCTCCTCATGTGAAGACCTCATGCTGAAACCCAGCATGCGATTATACAAAAAGGCTGACAACACAACCCCGATCCTGAGCTATAACAGGAGCCGCGTTCGAATTCCCTTGAAAGGCTGCAGGCGCGTTGCAGCACCCACAAGAACTATCACTGGAAGTCCGTTACCAGCACAACCAAATAAAAAGGGCTATCTACCATTGGTCCTTCAAAAGCTGCTGCTTCCGTATTCATCCACAGATAACAGACAGGAGATGCCCACAAAGATTTAACACGTTCTGTTGCATATCAAAAATACCTTTGGGATTACATAAGGCGTTTCGGTCGGGCCTCACGTCGGTATCGCCCCCTATCCTTGTGTAAGACAGTTATGCAGGTTAAGGACTACCCGAATAGGAGGTGAACAATCAGGTGTCCTTTAGTAGATTATATGGCGCAGATGTTCTTACTTTTATACTTATCATACCGCAACAAGATCGTACTCAAGAATAAACGAGCATGAACTGGCGCTGTGGAGGGAATACACGTCATCTATAGACCCTATGCACACCGCGTGGCCAACACCAAGTCTGGTCACGAGCTGCTGGATGCCTGGGTCTCTGCCAAAAATGCTCTAAATTGGCATACCCATATACTTCCTAACTATCACGTAGCACAAACTCAAAGCTAGGCGGTGGAGCCTAGTTTCAAACTATGGGTCACAAACAGAACACACGCTGTGAGACCAAAACCATTAATTACTCTTTGCTTATATTTTGTAGCAGTTGATTGTGGGCTGCCGTAAGGGCCCAAGAGTTAAAACAACTATTCCGTGTCCCAGAGAGCAACCATCTCTTCATAATTCCACCTGAAACCTGAAAACTTGCACCTTCTCCTCTGTGTCGATAAAAAATAGGGTTTGAGGCGAATGAGTTCCATATTTCCATATTCGGTTGCAATTTTTTCTCTTCAGAAATGTATGACTAGTATCTCATGGCCAAAGAGACGTTCGTTGCGTAAATACCAGGCTATTTATTATGCAAAGAATAACTGGAGGCAGATGACCATTCTGCTATGGTACCTATTGGAATAGGTTGAGATAGGATTTCCCCTCTTACCGCCTGTTCCCTTTAGTCCTTTGGTGTTGGTTTTGACGCGGTTATTAATTGACTTAAGAGGACAGAGGCAGAAAACTGTGTCGTGCCTATTATCCAAGGTCAATGTGACTTAGCCTCTAACAGGTCCTGTCACGGACATTTTATTCGGTTGTCCTGAGGCTCCATCTGCCGACCTTGCACGTACTTACCCTCACATCGGACGCCGAATTGCTACATTCCGGCGGCCGAACGGCCCCAAGTGTCACCCTCGAGTACAAGGTCGCCAAGTGAAAGCCACGGGAGGATTGGTAAACCCTCGGTGAGCACAAAAGGCCGTGCCGAAGTCGTGCTCGGTAATGTAAGGTCAAAATGTGTCTTATCCTCAGCCCACTCGACGACGCATCTCGTTTTAAGGCAGACATGCAGGTAACGCGTTCAACTATAGGATTGCTAGTCAATTCATTTTTTTCACCCGCCAGCCACCGGCCATTTGCATAGGAGACGTAGCTTTTGAGAACTCAGAAGCATTTGCCATTCATGCCCAGTTAGTGAAGGCGCACGGCAGGGAACTCAGCATATCGGTTTTGCCATTCACATTAAATTATAGGAGAAAGCACGATAGAGGCAAGATATACGCTAATCGCTCTTATTGCAAGCTGAAAGAAAAACACGGCTGCTTCGGGCTATACCTGATGGGGCTGCATGAACTGAGCAGACGAATTCCGCCGTAAATCGCTTTAGAGCTAAACGGAGACGTGGGTTTATTGCGTTAGTTGTAATGGTGGATCACTGGAAGGTCGAATAGGGATAAGAGCCAGTAAAATATTAACCTGTGCAGGATGTTCACACAGGAGGTTGAAACACAATGTGAGACGCAGCAAACGAGGGTAATGTTCTCGAAAAACTGTTATCGCTGACCGGAAGCATGGACGATAATGCTTCACCTCATCAGTCAAACTCCTTCAAAACATTTAAAGCGTACTACTGACCAAAACCTCTTACATAACAGCGTAACCTAGTGTTGTGAGGGAACACAAGTCACCTCTAAATCTTGTCCAAAAAACGCAGCTGACACTACAACTGATCAGGAGTTGATGAAGGCTTAGATGCCTGAAAAGATCTCTGTAAACTGGCATACCGACATACATCTTACCTACCACGCAGTTCGACCGTGCCGAACGAATTGGTCCAGTGGTGCACATAACGCAGTCAAGCGCTTCCTTCAAACCTACCCTGTCACTTCGATTGGTCATTTTACGATGACAGCATTGAGTAAGTTATTGAAAGATTCATAATGACTTTCGGGTCGAATCTGAATGGACTTGTCCCGACAGTTTTATTTTAAGCTGTCATATTAATTGTTGATGAAAACATAAAATATGCAGTCCCACTTCATTTAAAAAGACAAGTCGTGTTTCACTGGGAATAAAAAATCTATGGATGCTTTTAATCTTATTAAAAATTTGATATTATAAATTCCTACACCGCCGGTAAGTGGCTCGCTTTGGTTATCGGGACCTATGATTTTTGTAATATTACGCTCTCTGGCGTCAAACCAAATTAAAATGAGTCACCAATAAGTAAATTTCTTAATTAGGTATAACTGATGGCTAAAAGGCAGCATTCTTTGTCTAAGCAATCTTGCTCGTCTATCCTGTGATATGTAGTCATAAGTAATAGAGGCTGTTCTTGGCAATTTATTTTTAAAGGACTAGTCAGATATAGGCTGTCAGAAGGATATCTTCCATTAACTTTAAGCTCAGAAGAAACTCAGCGAAATTTAAGGTTCCCCGTTAGCTTTTACCGATCAGAGATCAGTTGCTCGTAGTCGTTGTAACTTATTTATGAAACCCGGGGTTTTTAATATTTCCTATGTACTTATTAGAAAAAAGGCGGGAGCAGGATTAAACTTTTGGAACAATTGGATTCCAATTAAATTTTAAAAGGTATCGCCTTACCAGCATCCCGATATAGGAAATAAAATGATTCATTGCATGCATTTATTAGAGGAGAGATTTGTTTTATATCTGAACATTCTATCAGTTTTCTAAAGCAGGAAGACGCTAAAAATAATCCATTCTCATGTACCATAAAAATCCAATTTTCAAACTAAATTTACTAATTTAAAATCGTAGCCTTTTACTCCGGCTTTGTTTTTTTGTCAATAGGCAAAAGAAGGTTTCCGCGATGCTGATATTTTTCTAGTTGCGCTCGCGCTGAACTATAATTTTATGCCCTATAAAGTTTTAAGACGTGCTTTCTCTATAAATGTTTAAGGCAGAAATTATCCACCCTAATTGTATGCTGTTTTATTCCAAATAGACGCAAAAAGCCGTAGTCGAGTAGGCCTCCATAAATCAGTTGGGTAAGGTGTATTCCTTGTTCCAAGAAGATATTATGGTAACTTTCCAAATTGTCTTGAAATGCTTTTCTCGAACATTTTATTCATGGAATCACCGCCAGAAACCAGGGATTTCCTGTGCAAGTTAAGATCCAACGAAAATTATAGATTTACCAGCTTTAATTATACGTCAAATTGGTGGCTTAGTACCAACCCCGACGAAAACAATTAGCAAAAACCACAATAGGTAATTCAGTGTCAAAAAATCTCCTAAATGACTGTTGAGCTACAAGCAAGAGTAGAAGCTAATTCGGACAAACTACAAATGTAACTTGACGGTGAACGTCCCGTTTTCCCCGATTCGGGTTCGATAAATTCTTTCCACATCTGCGACATCTCGTCATCACAATGTCTTATTGCTGCCAAATCTGCCAATCGGCCGAAATATTATGGAAACTTTGTGCTGGCGGCAGAATAGGAATATTTCACGGAAGGCTATCTGATGAGGGATGTGAAAGTGCAAAAATCACACTCAGTATTTGTCGTCCCGTGAGGTGGAAAAGGGAAATCCAGCCAAGCTGTCAACATTCTCGCCTATGGGGACATGACTAGGTCAAAAATGAAGTAAAACCATAAACCTGAAGATCGCGGCCTCGATAATAGTTTTTAAAAACTACAGTCTGCTCAAAAGCATGATTCAGAGCTTGCAGACGGTTCGAAGTAGAAGGAAGTTTCTATTATGAACGAACGCAAAGGTTTTATCGAAGCTCAAGTTTTAAAAGTACTGAAATCGAAAACAACTTTTTATGCTGCCATTGGTTCAGGAAAATGTGCTCGGGAAATAAGAACTACATCTCCCCCACCAAGCTAATGCAGCTGATCATGCGCGAAATTCCAGGAAGGCTAAACATTATCTTGTCGTAAGCCCAGCTCAAGCCCTAACTCGAACCTTGACACTAAGCCGTACCACCTGGAAATTAGCACAAGGCGCCTGGAATGGGGGTAGTTCGTCCTCCCGTTTCTAGTCCTGCGCTTTTTTAAATGGCACTTTGACTGACCAAACTATCCTGTAAATTCTTAAGTTTTCGCTAAGGATTACAGAATAAGGCTCCGCAAAGCACGTTTATTTTGCGGTAGACTGCTAATCCAAGTAAAAACTGAAGTTTTTAAGCAAACAGTTTTATAATTTATGAGTAATTACTGATAAATTATATCTATAGTATTTTGTGTAGGATTTTTTCATGGTAGCTAAAATCATAGTGAAAATCTAGCCACTAAGACCTGTAAGCGTAGTTCAAAATAGGCAGTGATGTTGGACAACATTTGAGAGGATATTGTGTGTTGTGTAGAGAGATTGGAGAATAAGTTGGAACGAGTTGGAAGCTGGTCGAGGACATACGTCCAGCACTGCGAGAGCGGTGCCCGCATGACGGGGGGGGGGGAATACTCATAGTGCCTTAGCGAGAGCACGTTCAACATGATTGACCGGTTTGCACAACCCTGATAAACCGAGAGCCGTACTATCACTGGTACGCGTGTGCATGTACTCGCGATAGGCGTAGCGCTCATACGGGCGTCCGGAGTATGACCACTTCATTTTAACCCCTTTATGGAGAATAAGGGAGTTACACAATTACCGCAACCTAGTTTACCTAGTGCTTATCTAATAAGCAAGGCCAGAAAATAATATAAAATAACCATGGAAACTTCTTCCTCGAATTACCTTTAATATGCGACAGTGAAAAGTAACGGATGTCTGGTGCGTACGCACTAATTTCGACTAGGTGTGCGTCAGTGTATTTTCTCTCACTTACTAGTATACTGATGGAATTATAGTACCGACTAAGACAAAGGAGACTGGGATGACCCTTTCTCGCTTATAAGCCATCGTCAGACAGCCGTATACAATCCCAGTTTGTGCGCCAACCACGGCGCAAAACTACACCCTCTAATTTAGAAGTCCATTGCTGCGCCACGGCTTCGTTCTCTCGCCGGTTTCGATGGTGGTTGGCTATGGCTGGCTGACAATGGCTAATAAACAGAACTTTCGATTCTAGTCTCCCTTGTCCTTGGTGGTAACGTCAAGCTCCCTATATCCGCTGTGCGGCTGCTGGCGGCACTCGAGGATGAGCTCCAAGGCGCAGTGGGACAAGTTAGTCTCGTAATTGATCGGTGAGCGCCTCTCGTCTATTGCTAACCTACTGATACTATTTTATGGTAACGCAAAAAATAATTATTACATTTCAAGAAGTGAATCATTTCTTTCCTAAACCTTGCACAGCGAAGGCACCTTGAAGCCGTCTTTGTAGCTCTACTTGCAGTCTCCTCCTCAGGCTGAGGGTATGCAGCCCAGTTTACCAGTTGACACCGCACACCTCCGCTCCCCCCCCCCCACGTCTTGTGGTCTAAGATCGAAACGATCGCACAGCGACGAGATCCTGGATGCAACATGTTGTCTTCTGACAAGAAGGCCAAACGCAGCTTGCGCCATGGTAAAAGGTGTGCTCGACATAGGCCTGCGGCGGAAGAGAGACCAGTAGCCCTTGTATTTGCCGACCCCACAACGAGTAGCTAATCCACTCTAAGTTAAATATTATCGGCCTGCTTATTCCCTTAAGTAACACATGTGGACATGGACAGGATAGCTAAACGGAGATAGAATCCCGGTTTCGGGAGTTGAAACCGGTCAAATTTCTGGAGATATAATTCTCAATGCGAATCCTCTTACGACGACACGTGCTTCCAGTTGACAGTTGGTCCTTTCTCTACTTTTGTGTTTCGAATAGGGTTTCTAACTATGCCTGATATCCTGAGGATTCGCAGACAAACGGAATCGCACTCCTCGCTGGTTATCGGGGATAAAAGGAAAGTATTATTTACTATAAATTGACTTGGAGACTACTATCACATGTCGAGTTTTTGGAGAGTGCTTAGTAAACTTTCTAGCTTATTCGACTTTCTTCATATGAAATTTGAACTGGAAGATTTCTCAAAGATTTCAGTATTTCACTGACCTTTTGGTGCACAATATGAACTCTCGTGAATTGAAGCGAATATGCCAACAATGTGAACTGTTTATGTGCCCCCTGTCGAGACTTCCTTAGTGATTGTAGATCAAATATTACTGAGAGATCAGGGTTAGATTTAAGGTTGAAGCATAGTGGCCCTTCTTGGAAGGTAACCTTTATTACTGGGTGGATTTTCTATTTCCCAGTCTTGACGATTACGGAACTGTTTCGTCGGCTGTGCTATCAGCAGCAATACAGAAAAAAGTGGCCTTGATAGGCCTCCTTTTGTTGCCAGTTGAATGTTCAAGGCAGTTGACGACTGATAGGAAAATTGAAGGCTATTACAGTTTCTAAATGTTCCATCAGACAGTAAAACCACTTATTCTTATCCTTTACCAGCGCAGCAACCATGGCTTATTCTATATATTAGGTACATTTGTCTCTTATGATGGACACCAGCTGCGTATTTTGCGCCATCCTTCACCGTGTAAACGAAAGGGCACCTCAACTGCTATCCTGTCCTCTTCAAGTAGTTGCCATCGCTGGAGACACATTGTACAATCTTGAGCCAAGAGCCTCCCACCAGCAAACTCAATATCAATCACCTTTTGTCACTATACCGGGGAATGCAAAAGCAACACGAGAGACCAAACCCCCGGGCCCACTGATTTTGTGAGCTCTGGCGTACGTCAAGAAGGTGAGCCGTCTTCTCACGCCACTTGAATTTAGAGTTACACACACGCCGTAGGCAACCGTCAGACGTCAGGGAATGAGGCCAAACGCACCACAGGCACGATAAGAAAGGTCTGCAACCGTTTACCCGATCTGGTGCGGTTGTGGACAAAGCAGCTGCGTCAGAGAAACTAGAAATCAAACAGTACTAGTGGAGGAAGAAGAAGAAGAAGAAGAAGAAGAAGAAAAAAAGACGAAGAAGAAGAAGAAGAAGAAGAAGAAGAAGAAGAAGAAGAAGAAGAAGAAGAAGAAGAAGAAGAAGAAGAAGAAGAAGAAGGACGCCAATCCCCAAGTCACGGCCAGTTGGAGAGATCCGGTCACGGCTTCAGGTTCTAAGAGTCCGAAATTCGCGTGATAGGTGACGACTGCGTGATGCAAGAGTTAGTCATGGTTCTTCAACCCCAATCCATCAGTAAAATGGTGCCAAAATGCACAGGGTTATTTTTGCATGGTTTATGGCAGGCGCAGTGGGAAATTTGCTAGTGATTTTTTATGTTCGTGCATATGAAATAAACGGCTCGTGTGATGCCTGCATATGGAGGCGGGCAAAGGTGGAGGCGAAAAGATTCTGACACTTGTTCACCGCCTATCATATGCTCGCAGGCCTCTGTGTGAGACGGGAATGCGCAGGCACATTGTAGCATGATCAGCAGTTTTTCTGCACTGCCGGTTGTTGTCACACGTGTCCTGGTGGCACCGCCATATTTACAGTCGCGTTTACTTCTTGTTTGGAAATCGGGTAACGGTAAGTTAGGTACAGCAACAAGAAGGCCAGTAACCCTAGACTCGTGCTTTGATTTATGCTCGACGATGGAAAAGTATGCAATTCGTGAATGTTTCACGTGAGCCCAATTATCCTTTTTACACCAGTGTCGAAGCAACAGGATTCTACCGAAGTCTGAGCGGGTAAAACCGGCAATGAAGTCAACCTAGGGCTTTAAAGTCGCTATCCGCTATGGCTATCATATGCTTGGAGTCTTTATAACAGATGAGCACTATCAACTTCGTAATTTCTAAGAGCAGAATGAACAACACACCATATGTTACCTACAGTAATGCCGCACCCGTGAAACCCCTATTACAACCAGTTCCGTAACACACGAGCCTGGGGTTTCTGGTTTTCGTGATGCTGTACATAACCTACTGTTACCGGAAATTGGATACATTTGGGAATCAATAGGAAATTACCATAGGTTTAACTGTTGTTGTTGGTGGTGGGGCTGAATACTCGTGAAGGTACGGCTTTCAATAGGGGCTGACTGCACTACAGCACAGTTGAGTTAAATTTGTAAAAATAGAACGCAAGCTGGGAGCCCATTTAATCACTCATTGAGCTTAAGATTGTATTGGCCTTATTTTTGAGCCTATCGCGGTATGTAATCCGTTAGGATACGGATAGAGGATCCCTCCGTACTGTAGGTAGTCTAGCGTTAATTTCTAGGGGTATATCTCTTCCAGACTCCTAAATTCAACCTTGACTCTAAACCCGTCGGTTATTTGGCACGAGGCAACCTGCACATAGAACCGTGCCCTACTTTTATTCTTAGAAGCAGGTGATTATTGCGGTATTTCCAAGGGTATGGCGCATTTCTACTTTATACGTGATTGCTTGACATAAGTAGCAGTGAACTATAATAAAAAATAATATGTAAATGTTTGCTAACTCTGTTTGAACGCAGTTGAATTAAACGAAGCCACCCGTATCAGAGACAAAATTTAATATTTTCAGCACAACAGCAGTGATCTTTTGAAACTACTTACCATCGACCTCCTTGAAACCAATTTCTCTGTATACATCAGCTGGTATTGTGAACGATCGCTCTAAGCACACTTGCCGTGTAATATTTACAGGTTATGCTTATAATTTTCAGTTGTTGAGAAGAAACGGGAAAGCATTATTACCAAGGCAGCTGTATGCTACTGACGAAGAACCTGCGCTTCATCGAGTCCTATGTACTCAACGTTGCGAGCCTGGCTTTCAAGCAAATATTTACTTAAAATTAACTGATTCCCATAAACTTAGATTACTCATCTGCCGTAAATTACCAACTGTTAGGGTTGATCCCATAGTGCTTTTGTTGTACGAACCAATTGGTCTCATCCAACAGTTTCTTATCAATGCAGATTTCCGTTTTGGAAGGAAAATAAGTGTGTTCCTCGACTCCTCGTTACATTAGGTCCGTCTAACTTTTTGTTGTAATTTGAAGGGGCGTTAACGCAGGTGGACCGGGTGTGAACTTCGTCCATCTGTGCTACTGTTCGCATGTGCTGCTCTCTAAAGGAGCGTACGTATGAGACATCTGCATACTTGTTAGTTTTCGGTTTGTTTTCACGAGGTCCTTTATCATTTATCTTTGAACGGTGAAGATCCTTCCATTGGGCAAACCGATTTCCTGTCTAGTGAAAAGAGACCATCTAAATGCCAATAATCACTTTCATTCAAAACGTTTGATTGGTCGTTTTGCTTCTGCAAAGCTCGAGTAATACCTGCGCTTGTAAAATGCTCAATAATGTTCCAATAAAGCAGGACGAGAGTATATAATCGGGGCTTTAGTTTCTGACTTTTAAGGGCTCTACGTTTAGAAAGTTCATTCACGATACAAGGATCAAAGAAGGGTATTCTGATGTCTATTTGTTAAGTAACTTGATGAAAAAGTTATTTTCTAATCCAGATGCCATTGACTTACCGGGTAGGACACGGGAATAGGTCTTGCGCTAACTTCCACAGAGATTAGGGTTAAGGTTAGGTTTAGGCCTAGTTTTAGGCGGTGGACACCGGGTAGGACACGGGAATAGGTCTTGCGCTAACTTCCACAGAGATTAGGGTTAAGGTTAGGTTTAGGCCTAGTTTTAGGCGGTGGACACAGGAGCAGGTATCCCTCGCATAATTTACGGCAAGGCGACTTGTATAACGGAGGGAGAGCACGAATAACTGCATGCAGTACATGGTACATGACCATACTCATTTATCCATTATTCTCTTTAACTGGTCATCGTCGCACTTTCGATCTCTCCAGTAAAAGAAAATTTCACCTGCGAATGGTGTGAACAGTAGAATTTTAGGCACCGTAGTAAGCCGTCATTGTAGGTCAAAACTGGATCTCTCTCGTCCCTGTGCGATAATAAGGTCTGAGTCATTGGGTGCGAAAACTGCCTTCAGTTCTCTTCAATATAACTGCCATTCACAACAAACTGCGAAAGCATCTGAAGCCCTGCTTGCTAAAGAGAATTACAAAGAGTGGTCCAAATGTAATCAGATGCTGCTATGACAGTTTAACCGTCGATTTCGATGAAGTCCACCATATGCTCCACGGAAGGGTGGTGCAGGGACGGTGACTTGCGCGTGAATTAGTTTTAAATGATAGTAGCATTGCGCTGCAGCTACCGCACTCTCTCATCCTCCCCCACCTGAGCCCGGTGTCATGACAGAGTCAAGAAGACCGGAGATGGGAGAGGGCGCAGGTGGCTGGCGCGGTCGGAGCCGCCTCTGGGTGTACCACCACACCAGGCTCGGATCCCACGGAGTGGGAGTGCCATAAAGGCTACATTAAGAAGGAGCCATTGCATCCTGACTCTCAGTCCGACAGTCAGCCACTACACACAAAACACATATTGGGTGGACCACGCGGTCAGAGTTATCCCGTCAGTTGGCAACCTTCCAAGCCATGGCTTTTAGCGAACCGTGATAGTTTCAAGCGCGTCAGATTGGTTATAGTGAGGAAATGCGCTGAGCTGTTGACCTCACTCTCTCACCACCCCCATAATCAGAACACAATTCCAGCCAGTCAGTTGTCTGAGGGCGCATTGGCTGACGGGTCGGCGTACCCGTATTCGCGCGCCACAGCACGACCTGGCCCCATAACGCACACACCAGGATTCACAAACTCAGGGGATATGAAGCAGCCATCGACGTCTGACTCCCAGTCCACTGCTCAGACACTCGACACACACAGCACATACACTGGGTCGACGGCGTGGTCTGGTGTTAGCGTCAGATTGGCAGCCATCCAAGCCACGGTTTCTAGGACACCGCAATTTTATCAGGCACATTATGATGATGGTGATGTTGTTTTCTCTGTATTAGTGTAGATTGTGTACGCTGATGTGGCTTAGCCTCCGGTTGTTTGCCACAGGTTGTCGTGGAGGCGCATGTGTCCTAATAGGCCCATGAGGTGTGTAAATGTGCGGGGCAGTGAGGGCAGTGAGGGCAGTAGAGGCGGGCGCGGCGACTGTATGTCGGAGCCCCAGGCACTGGTTCACCAGCCTCCGTGCGATGGATTCGCAGGTGACCGACCAGGCCGATGCGTGAGTTGAAGTTGCGGGCGCATTGTGCGCAGGAGAAATCGGTAGAGGCTGGGGGGATGTCATTCATGGTAGTGGTGGTGGTAGTAGCGGTGTAGGGGTACTAGTTAGGGGCAGCACCACACAGCTTGCATTTGGTCGCTCCATTTGTCTCGTACAGGTGGTGAATGCTCCTGTGGCCGCCTCTAACTGGTACTCAACTCTCACCTGTGGCTCCATGAAGATGGGTTCTTCCCAGCGGCCACACCCCGGGCAACCGTCACGACCGGCGGGCTAAACCAGGTGAGGGTCTCCGGTATTGTGTGTGCCTCCACACCCGGTATGTCTGACTCCCCGAACTTCCCACCTCCCCCCCTCTCAAAAAAGTCCTACGGTGGGGGCGACAGCAACCCCGTGAGCAGCCCAGAATAACTCGGGTCGTTCTCCCACTAAAACAAATCCCTGACCCATAGTGGAGTTCGGCAGCCGTCTGGGATGTCCTAGTAGCCCTATTTAGGGATAGCACTGCTTGCTACCTCGCAGAGGAAGGGGTTAGAAAATGTGTCCTAAACAAATGCTGGGTCTCACGTCTTCTGCAGCCGGCCTCGGCTAGCAGATCGCAAACTATGCGGTCGTAAAACTCAAACAAACAACAATACCCCCCGTCCCCATCCCTCTCGCCATACTCTCCAGGCTGCTCGGATGAGTCCACTCACACTAGCAACCTGGAATGTTCGTTCCCTATTAGACAATCTAAGGAGCAACCGGCCAGAACGGAGGACGGCGCTATTCGCTCGGGAACTGGCGCGCTACAAGGTGGACATTGCTGCTCTCAGCGAGACCCTATTCTCTGAGCAGGGTCAGCTCGAGGAGGTGGGGGCCGGCTACACCTTCTTCTGGAGCGGCCGACCAAAAGGCAGAGCGACGCGACGCTGAGTGTTGCCTTTGCCATCCGGAACGACATTGTGGGACGTCTGCCCTGTCTGCCGCAGGGGTATCAATGATCGCCTGATGAGCCTCCACCTGCCTCTTCGGGGAGACCAGTTCGCCACCATCATCAGCGCCTATGCTCCCCCAATGACGAGCTCTGATGCGGCGAAGGACAAATTCTACGAGGACCTGCACGCCTTGCTGGCGACTGTGCCGAAAGAGGACAAGTTAATTGTCCTTGGTGACTTCAATGCCCGCGTCGGGACGTACCTCGCTGCCTGGCAGGGAGTTTTGGGTCCCCACAGTCTCAGTAGCTGTAATGATAACGGCCTCCTTCTTCTGTGAACGTGTGCGGAACACCGTCTCCTGCTGACCAACACCTTCTTCCGCCTTCCGACACGGGAGAAGGCCACGTGGATGCACCCTCGGTCGTGGCGCTGGCATCTGCTGGACTATGTTCTCGTCCGGAGGTGAGATCGACAGGACGTGCTGGTAACCAAGGCGATCCGCGATGCCGATGGTTGGACAGATCACCGCCTCCTCATCTTCCAGATGAGGCTCCGACTGGCAACCCGACGAAGGCCCCAAGGTAAAGGGGCCGCCATGTAAGATTAAATACTCTTTTTATTAAATTTTGCCTGCTCACTGTTTTGATTTCAGCCACCAAATAACCGAGATACTGGAGGACCTGCATGCTCCAGAGATGATAACGTACCGTGGAGACACGATGGTGTCAACTGCAAAATGTCATCCAGTCCACTGCCCTCGATGTCCTTGGACGCGCATGCCGTCGACACCAGGACTGGTTTGACGACAATGACGCCGACATCAGCAACTTACTCGCGGAGAAGAATGGACTACACAAAGCCTACATGGACCTTCGGACTGAGGCCACCAAAGCAGCCTTTTTCAGATGCCGGCGCCTTGTACAACAACGGCTGCGGGAGATGCAGGATGCCTGGATGATCCCAAAAGCTGAGGAAATCCAGGGGTATGCGGACCGCAATGAAATGAAAAACTTTTTCAAAGCCATCAAGGCCATCTACGGCCCGTGTATCAAGGGGACCGCACCGCTGCTCAGCTCTGACGGCACAACACTGCTGACAGAGAAATCGCAAATTCTGAAGCACTGGGCCGAGCACTTCAGAAATGTCCTTAATTGCTCATCAGCCATATCCGATGCTTCCATTGGCCGGCTCCCTCAAGTGGACACGAACAATTACCTGGATCTGCTGCCTTCCTACCAGAAACCATCTGGGCCGTGCAGCAGATTTCCAGCGGTAACGCACCGGGATCCGACGCAATCCCACCGGAAGTCCACAAGCACGGTGGGCCCCGGCTGATGGCAGAACTCACAACACTCTTCCAGGAGATGTGGCGCCAAGGAAAAGTTCCTCAGGATTTCAATAAAGCGACCATCGTCCATCTCTACAAATGGAAGGGGAACCGGCAGCTCTGTGATAATCACAGAGGCATCTCGTTGCTCAACATCGCCGGGAAGATCTTCGCCCGTATCCTTCTCAATCGTCTTAACGGTCACCTAGAGCGGGGCCTGCTCCCGGAAAGCCAATGTGGCTTCCGCCGACACCGGATAATGGCTTTACGCGCAATCTCATTTCCGGTACCAGGCCTTCCGAATCGTGGGCCGTGCCGCTGCTTTCTCCTGAAACTCTCCTCTTTAAGGCATATGTGGTAAACTTCTGGAGCTTGATGTATCGCTGCACGACTCGTACGGCAATGGTAGATCCAGTATATCTCCGACTCGGCACGTGGGGTGAGTTATTCCAGGGTAGTACGTACTGAGCCCGCTTTATTTTGCGTCGGTATTGCCAGGTTTGTTTCGAAATGGTGACGCTTGCTTAATATTATGCCGACGATTTAAAAGTTGCCTATCGATACAAGCCGGCAGATC
>WEDG01012678.1:0-22694 GCA_017591395.1 Schistocephalus solidus
ACTACCTAGGCGGTGCGTCATCAGAGCCTGGAGTCCAGATCAGCTCTGTCAGATAGAATGTTCTATCAGGCGCAAATTTTCTTCCTCCTGAACTATCTCGTCGCTTTCCAAAGCCTCATCGCCCGTGTATGCGTTTGCGTTGGACCCGAAGCCCACGTCATCGCATCGGTTTTGTGTAGCGCGGCTGGTGGACGCCGCTGCACTTCTATCACTTTCAAACTAGTTTCACTAAATGCTAAGGCAAATCGAATGATACTGGCAGGTTTTACCATATCCAAAAGATGTTCACAGTTAAGTTTACACTGATAGTCCTCTTTCAAATACGAATTTATCTTACGATGATTACACTGAAACGGTAGCCTGCACGATCCTCTGGGATAATCGATAATAAGCATGCTTTGCCCCTGCGTCAACCGTGAGTCACAAGCAAAACAATCTAAGGTTA
Source organism: Schistocephalus solidus (assembly GCA_017591395.1). Lineage (NCBI taxonomy): Eukaryota > Metazoa > Platyhelminthes > Cestoda > Diphyllobothriidea > Diphyllobothriidae > Schistocephalus > Schistocephalus solidus. The sequence goes on from WEDG01012678.1 coordinate 446, forward strand.
GTTTTAATTGGGTGGGGCGCTCCCGTTTGCCGGAGCACGGTCACAGTGTTTTGAGCAAATCCAACGCCAATCGATACAGTTCTGAGTTGCAGTGATACTTGACTATAGGATCACCGGAAGAATGTGTTCATTTGTGTGAACTTTCGATCTCACCTTCGCGATTATACGTCCGGCCGATCCATTATCCTCAGATTTGCTAGTCTGCATTGGTGACCTTGGCTAACGTTTGGAGGGAACAGCTCCAAAGGCGTTTTATCTGGCGGAGATCCCAACTCTGGCCTGTGCGAGAACCTGTTGGGAAGCCAGGAGTCACGACTAACGGCCCATACATCCTGAGTGCACACCACGACTAATATTAACCAGTCTGTGTGTGCACAGCATAAAAAAACAACCCTTTATTATTTAATTATTAATATTTCATAAGCATGTCAGGTCACCTCGACGGGAAGCTAATGTGCAAAGTGACAGTCTCCTGTAGGGTTGTGTTCCATGACGTCAATATAAAACGGTTAATTCTAACTTTTTACCGTTGGTTGTTTAGCTGGCATCCAGTTATTAGCATTCCTAACTGTAGGCACCCATAGGTATGGCCGGAAAAATGACGAGAAAGCCTGACTCGGTAGATGCCTCTGACGTTTTACTGTTGTCCAGAAAGAGTGTTGAAACCCAGAAGTTATATAGGTAAAGAAGAAGGCTATTTGTTCACCGAAATCATGGCTTTATACATCTTAGCATTCCAACTCTTAATGAAGCCCATTGTCGGATCAAAGAGCCTTCTTATTTTCAACTTTTGCACAAACCTTGGATACGAACATTTGCCTCAGTTGAAGAAAGTTATTACCGGTGTGGATACCCTATGTCATCCAAGTTTCACTGTTCTTTCATGAACGCCTTTTGTTCACAATTAGGTTTACGAAGGATGAATGGAAGCTGATTCCACCTCCCTGGTACCTTCAATATAAATGTCATCCTGCATTTCCATCTCTGGGAGAAGTGTTTGTTCCAAGTATAGCCAGGCCAGAATTCAAGTAGAAAAGTCCTCGTAGTTGGGCTTGCGCTCCGCAGTCATTTTTCCGGTCCTCTTATTTTTTTCAACTTTTCTACCTCTGTGGTTGTTGACTTTATAGTATGAAAAAGTGTGAATGTTTTGTCGTAAAAAAATATTTTCAAGCTAAAGTACGGGCACCAGGTGTCCGGTAAAAACCACTTTGCACCAAGTCATTTCGTCTTCCCGATGTGTGATTTGGGGCACATTTGCGGCTGTTGTTATGAGAAACCTTCCACTTCTACGTGGCTTTAGACTCAAACATTTTAAGTAGTTGAAGCATTGGGAAAAATTTGACATTATGGTAAATGAAACTGCCGCGCACTTAATCGTTTTATATTCATCCGAAGGCTTTTTCCACTAGCCCAAGTAAAATATCTTCAAATGTAGAATGCCGGACGCGATTTTGGTGCCTGCATCTAGTGCAAATAATCCCAACATTGAAGGTAGCAGGATAAGTTGGCTCACTGGCCCAACTGTTTCCATGTCGCATTCTGAATTTTGTATGTATTGCGACCTGCATCAAAGAGGGTTCCATGATCTTGTGGTTCGCGTCGAATAAATTGGGCTACAAGAAACTCTATCGTGGGAATGCGTCAGAGTAAATGCCAGGAAAGCGCGTATATTCATGCCAACTACTGTCAGCTGTGGGAACATCTAGTGGCTCTCAACCCCATTACTGTACAGCTTCGTCTGAAATATTTAAAAGAATATCTGTTGAATCACGTGGTTTAACCGGCTGTAAGATTTGCAAATTGTTTCTATTCCTTACACGCATCCAACTCATTACTCAATATAAAGCTTTGTTCTCATAAATTCAGAATTATCAAGAATGCTGCCACACGCGAACCAAGGCGGCCCTTTGAATTAAGGCGAACAACGTCGGATACCCAGGATCTAATATATTATGCGAGGAATCTCGTGAACCATGATGATGAAAATTGAGATAATCACGAGTAAATAACTAAAATACATTTAATTTATTCACTTAGCACATTTCGGAAAATATCTTATATGCATATATATATCCTAGACTACGTGTTTACATCTTTGTGTACACTTTTGTGAGTGCCCCCAAACAGACTGCTTGGTAGATGCGCTGGACCTACATGGGGGCCAAATCAGGCTGCTGCAGGCCATATTATTATTTGGGATATGGTCCGATAAAAAATGCCGGACAAGCCTCCGGTCTTCTTGACTATGCCTTGACAACGGGCAAAGGTGCATAATGGAGGAGAGAGTGCGGTAGATACTGTGCGAGTCTGCTATCACATAAAAATAATTTGCGCCCACGTCACCGTCGCTGTACCACCCATCTGTGGAGCATATACCGGACATCTTCAGATTACGATGGTTGAACTGACGGTATTTGAAAAGATAGTAAGCTAAACTTGTTTGTTTTTCAAGAAAAAACTTAATTTTTTCTCCATATAAATTGCATGAAGCAAGAGTCAAGCAATCCAGTTATTTTAAGAAACCCAGATGTTTTATTTACATAGAGATGAAAGAGTGGCCAATCTGTGTTTTGGTGCTCTAAAACGCGGTACTTACGTCCACTGATGTTTCTTTGTTTTAAGGTTCTGCTTTTTCAACTTACTAAGACATGCTCTCCATTTAAAACCTATGGTAACTTTACAGATTATGGTAAGATACTTTTTGTATTATATATCAGTCGTCGAAAAATCTAATTATTTCCGCGATGACTCAGTTATGTATTTACAATAATAGAACTGAGCCTTAAATTTAAAAAAATAATATTAAGAGAAAACTGAGTTCTATAATTTGCAGCAGAACAATTATGAATGGGTAAAGGAGATGTTTGGTTGAGCAATGAACTCTTAGTTCATAATTTCTCAGGTTTCGGACTTAAGCAAGAGTCAATCTTCCGAGATTAAAGCAGCCACAAAACATGTGATAGTTAAACGTGGTGTTTGACTGTCGAAGATCATTCACGCTGGCCTGGAAGTGGCTGTCCTGACTTCTGTTACATCGACTTACTGAGTTCTCATGAGAAATTAAAGCTTCACTCAGTTCCAGAGTGGGCTATTATCCTGATGGTGGCAAGAAACTGAGCTCCATCAAAAATTTAGGCTCCAATCAGTTCTGGGTTGGGCTATTATCTTGATTGCTTCGAAGCTAAAACATGTTGAAGCTGTGCGCAACGACGTGCAACAATGCGTAACCCCTCGGGATAGTCAACCTGGGTTTGTGCATGCCCAATCCATACTCTGGAGTCTCGCAATTCATTTTATCGAAGGAAACTTTCAGTGGTCTCATAACGTGAACTCCTGACGCTAATAAATCTTTCTATGCATATTATTTGAGCCAATTGGACGGAGCGAAATCTCTGGTCAGTTCTCTTCGCTGAAATTTTGCTGCGTAAAGCACGTTGAGGAAGGCGTAGATGCACTGTTTCATGGAATATTGATCTTAATTCTGAATTATGTTTGCGATTCAAAAAGATATCTTGAGTTAAGCTAAAATATTAATTAGCTTATAATATAATCCGAAGATATTTCAATCACATCAGCACTAGCATCCTTTCAGCCACCTGCATATCCAGTACGTGCCCTATCTCATGAATTCCATGAGATTACAACACAAGAGAACAGAGTGGGGTTAAAGTATTCACAAAGCCAGATTCACACTCAACGTGTGGTCAACTGAGTTGATGGAGAAGCATGGCCAAGCTGATTCAAAATCCATCAACATGATGAGAAAGCTGGCATCAAACTGGTAAAACGAGTGAAATTAATACGCTGATGCGATACAAAATGTCTTAACTCCTCATGATGGACCGATTACTCTATCTGTTTTGCAAGCTGTAAGGTTGTACGCCCAGAAGGACCCTGACTGACGGGGGGTTCCAGCGTCGTATTTTACAGAAAAGCTTGAATTCAGATCAGCAAGATCTACTAGACGATCAACAGTCCCTGTTCACAACTGATCCAATCCGGTTAAACTGCCAAACAGTCACATTAGAATGTAAATGTTAGTAAATGCAACTCAGCATCGATGTCTCACTTGGGATATCTGACAGATCCCTTTCGGTGATCACGTTTTACAGTCTAGGTGTGTCCTCTATTATGGGTTCACCAAGGCTACGCATCAGGACTGAAGTTGTTCATGTCAGCGTGCTTGGCCTGCTGTTATTTTGCCTTTTCGTCGGTGATGTACCCGAATAACTGCTGACCGAATGATTTTTACGTTTGCTGATAATTTGAAAGTTGCCAATCACTACTAACCAGCAGATCATGATATCGTGCTCTAAGGAAAAGATTTTTAGTTTGGTGCCCAGTGGCGCTGCACATGGCACCTTTCCATTTCTTGCCACAAATGTGCGGTTGATGTTGTTGACTACGATCATCAGTCTCCACCAAGCATTCATTGACGAGACGTTAATGCTGCCAGGAGTTATCAAGCATCTGCGTGTATCATACTCCATTAATGCCAATGTTTCAGAGCATTGCGCTCTGATGATCTCCAAACCCTATGAAACGGCTGGATCTATCGACGTAGAAATTCGCAACAAGCAACATTTTAAAACCATCTCTCTAAATGCAGTTTAGACCTGAACTGGAATACCTTTGAATTTTATGCAATTTCCTACGCATTGCCGGGCGGAAGAAAGTTAAATCCGTCCGGTGTCTGTTTACCAAAACAGCTTCAGTCTCGGAACGCATAACTTTGACTTATCAAGAGCGTTGTAGATTCAATAACCTCGATCTTCTGAAGTTTCACCGATTGCATAGGCGAATCTTTTTTTTAAGTTAGGCTTTAAGCAGCCACGCTTTTAATCTGCTTACTACTTTGGAGCGCTTTGACCAACAGTCGCTGCGAGGCCTTCTTATTTCTTCCTCTGGCATGTACAACTTTTCTGATAACAGCATTCCACAAAGTGTTTGTTGGTTGAAAGGACGTATCAATCGCATCCTGCCTTAAGAACCATTTCCACAATTTCTGAGAGCCGAACCCACCTTATTGTGTTGGAGGTATCTTTGCTACCTCTGTGTGGCCTCATAGTGAGGGGAATTATGTTGGCTCTGGTTTCATGAATGGCCACTCTTTGAGATGTCATGAGAAAAGACCCATTGTACGAAATCACCCCACACGGTGTCCCCCAAAGTTAAACAGGAGTAAAGATGCGACCGTTCTTAAAAGAAGGCAGATTGTGGTTATAAAATTACTATATCGTTATTAAGCAATACTTATTTTTAGAAAAGTGGCAAATCCCGGAAACTTGAAAAACCGAGTGAGCTAATTAAACTGAGGTTTTAACTCGACAGAATGCTTGTTCATGTAAAAAAACGAGTAAAAAACACTACAACTGGAATTAATTTTGAAAATAATCCCTCAGTGTGTATAACACAGAAGTTTTCTTACAATGAAAAGATGGTCAGTACAAAACAGCCTTAATTTATTTGTATGTATTCAAACACGGTTGCACGAAAATTGACGGTTTCTTCTTCTGTTTATACATTGTTTAAGATGCGTTTGACTTACGCGAATAGATTTTAAATTGGTTGTGCTAGCAGAGTAATCACTGGAATAAAATATTTGATAAGCTCAAAAGCTGACTGGTCGGTCAATGGCTAATAAATTTAAATAGAATTGTTAAATGAAATCCGATTTAGTCCTATTTGACCCGGTTTTTACTTATATAAGCAGATCTAAAGTGAACTCCACATCAATGAACAGTTCTCTGCGTATCTACTCAGTTCAACGAACAAAAATAATCCCAAAAAAGTTTGTGCTCAAATTTTGTTCCCGACTTTTCATGATTTAGACAATCAACTGTACTATCCTCCGTTAAAAAATGTGTACTTAGATAGCATGTAGCTTTCTCCAATGATTTCCAATACCCTTAAAAATTCAAATATATTTTATCGATAACATGCATAAAATATGTTAATTTGTACACCTTTGAAAGGAAACAATGCCTCCTGAAATTTACTATGTGAAGAAAGATTATATTTCAGTTTAAACAAGGCGTATAATCTTCTGAAAAAGCTTGAACAAAGCCCGCAGCGTTTCACGGATACAAGCTGTATCTTTTTGTGCAAGCAAATCTTACATTTGTGCATGCTACTGCAAAGAGGTAATATAGGATCGTAAACTTTTGAAAAGGGACAAAGGATCATGAATAAAGATAAAATTGAATGATCATTCATGGCGTGCAGTTTTCACCAGTGATTTAACAATACCCTTGTAACTTTAAAAATATTTGATCGAAAACGAGTATAAAATAGGTTTCGTTTATTTATTTGGTAGTAAATTACGCCTCCTCGAACGGTCAAACTTAAAGAAAGAGTATCTTACACTTTTAACAAGGTGTATCATTTCCAGAATAAAGTTTAACACATCATGCAGTAACACGTGTATTCAGCGTTTCGGGAATACAAATTGTATATTTTTTGCATAAGCACACTCTTGCACTTTTACTCTATTCGAATTTTATTTTCCACTAAATCAGATCTCCTCGGAGATGCTCATGTTCAGCTTGACGGAGAACTTGATATTTCACATGTCAAAAGTTTGACTTCTGGCTTTGGAAACGTGAATTCTGATTGGAATATTTGAAACATTTAGTGATAACTACTTTAGGGCGTTTATATAAATTGCGGACTCCAAATATGAAGGTGCGTTCACCAGAAGAGGTTCCTTTTGTGGTCTGAAATTTTGAAAAGCGCCGTCGTTTGACCTTGTTCAGAATGTGAAGAATCGTCTACGCCACGACGAAAACTGTTTGACAAAAATGTCGCAAATGCCGATGATGAAGCTTAATCGAAACCTAATATACATTTAACCTGCGTCACCGTTATCTGACATTCAAGTAATTAGTGAAATGTAATTACTTTTGTTAGTAAATATTCAGTTCTAAAAGCATCCACGCCCTCTCTATCAGAATGATCGTTTCTTTACTGCTCTCAGATTTTGCGGGAAGGCAGTGTGGGCTAAATGTGCGTAACTGAAGGTTTCTTTTGAAATTCATGATATTTATTAATTAAGCAATCTACTGTTTCGTCCGCAACTACTCTCCTCCATCGAGTGTATCTCCGCCGTTTGAGCTTAATGATTGATTTTCACAACCAATTGTCGAATAAAATTATTCGCTTAAGTCCATGTCAAAGAAACCTTTATATTATCTACCGACCATCAACAAACTACTTTAAATGCCTACGCAAAGGGTGCTATCAACGGCCGTGGTAATGGCTACTCTTTTAGCAGACTCAGCGCGTCTCTTCTTCACTAGCTGCCTGCAGGTACTGCAATTGCACGCCTTCCCAATGCCCTGATAACTGTCCTACTCTTCCTGCAAAGTTGGCATAAGGGCGACGATCACGTTCTTCCAAAAATTCCTCCTTCACCGAGCTTAAGTGTGCTCAACACACTGCCGACGTCTTGAAAGAGTCGAGGATAGGAGGCGTAGGAGGAACTCATGGACGAACATTCAATATGCCAAGATTTGCAATTTGTTATGTTCTGGTGCTAGCTTTTTCTCGTGCATAATTTTATCCACTGTGAATGGAGGTATATTTTCTGCAGATTTTAAAATGAAACATTCAAAGTAAAGTGCATATATACATATATATGTACATAAACATCACTCTGATCATTCTCCTTAAGCACATTATAACCGTCCATAGCTGACAAGTTGCAAATGGTTTTACTCAATTGTAAAATGGAGTGCTTTATGAATGGACAACTCACGATCTTAACAATGCGTAAATATCAACTCGTTTTCAAAACATAAAAAGATCCTCGGCTTCAAATAAAAAATTAAAATAAGACGTCATTTTCTACCAATATATTACAAGAAAGGATATTTATATGCATTTTCTATATTATATACTTGGATTTATAAGGGAATTAAAAGGGAAATTAAAATTGGGATAAGTCCTAGTACACTACTGCTTCAATAATATTTTCTTAGAAAATCCAGAATTCTGAACTTCGGTTGAGATAGCGAATGTGTGTATATTTCCTTCTGAGAGGAATGTGGTAAATTTTATCAAAAGCATATTCTCATGGGTTCCATGATGCTCAAAAATATACGACAAAACATAAGCCACGCTGCCGAGCTGATACGTGGCAGGAGCATGAGGTTATAAAAAAATCTCAAAAATTCATTTGATTAAATTGTGCAAAATAAGGTGGCCTCAGTGGGATTCGAAGCCAAGTTAGCAAGGGGAAGGCTACAGCTTTAGCCACTTGAGCTACGAGCACCCACACAGGGCCAACAATTGACTCACACATCGAACCGGTTACCAATCCAGACTATTAAAACTTATTGTATCCATCAATTCTGATATTGTTCCCTGACTTTACACGCTTATTTCCTAAGAAATCAGTTTAGAATACACCAGACGACTACCAGCCGCAATTAGGAAATAAGAGGTTGTGACAGATATTTATACCATAATTGAATTAATGGGGAAAAACTCGATGGCATTGGTTGGAGTTGAACCTATGGCTTCAAAGGGAAGGCTTTAGTACAACCAACGCTCTAATCCCGATTTTTGAGGCAACACTGGTGGGAGCCATATGTTTAATCACACTTGTGTCAAAAAGCATCTTCGTGAAGACAGAATACATATATTTTAGCCACTTCAAATACAGATAGGTCAATATTTGAAAGGCGAGACCATTGTCTACAAGGGCTAAGGAGTAGATGGTACACTAGAAGTAACTGTGATGCCCTTAGCACTCACATGCACCAGTTAACTCAATTTGGATTCCACACGGCCGTATTTGAAAGAAGACTCAACTTTTCTAGGACGTGTACTGGGGCGCGGTCGATGTGGTTGACGAGGGCATGTACGAGGGCGTGGACGAGGTCGGGGAAACGAGGAATTGGAAGAGGATGTGGTTTACGAATTGGAAGAGGATGTGTTCTAGGAATTGGAAGAGGACGTGGTCTTCGAAGTGGAAGAAGACGTGGTCTAGGAAGTTGAAGAACACGTGGTGTAGGATGTGGAATAGGACGTGGTCTAGGAAGTGGAACAGGACGTGGTCTTGGAAGGGAACGGGAAAGAGGTCGAGGAGAAGGACGGGGTAGTAGACGAGGACGTGGGAAAGGACGTGGACGATATTGTGCGGCTGCTAAAACACTTTCACCATCAGAGTATGCAGGATTGGGTTGCACTGAGTTGAAAGCCTTCAATGTGCCTTCCGACTGTGTATCCTTGACTCCAAGCATTGTCAAGGTATTTCCAATAAAGCTGTCATCCTCTTCAGTTTCTTCTAGACCACTTAAAGGTTCTGTGGTCGGTTGTGCCTCTAAAACAATGAGGCCAGAAAATACTAGGAGGGCAGAGAACAGAAAGACCACAGACTTCATGGCACGTTATGAAGTAGCAAATTAGACTGTCTGGTCAACTGCATTTGCCGCTTTATATAATGAGGCAGGTGATGCATGTTTACTATGCAGTCGTCCTACCCACGCAAGTGTGCATTCTTGTTGCACAAAAATGTTTCATTATAATGCACGTTTTTTATCCTACAGAGCATGGTTCTCAAGTACTGACGATGAAACGCGTGTGATTCGCGAGGTTGCTGATCGGTAATTTTGAAATTAATAAACCAAAACTACCAGGACCTTACTGTCTTTGCGTGTAGTGTTCATTTGCTCATGATACACGTCACTATGTGCCTACTGGTGGGGCTCGTGAGTAAGTCCCATAACCGATTGGTAAGCGTTCATCGGCCAACTGCAACTCTTACTGATCTGACGTTAAAATGGTACTTGAATGCCGCTGCTACAATAAAGGCTAGTCTCAACCTCCCATACATACTCTCCTGCGGACCCTCCACTGACCTCACCTTGAACACAAGGACTGCTAGACGTTCGCAGCCGACCATGCTTCGCTTAAAACACACCAATTCATCTGTTGACGTAACAAACATCTCCTGAACGCTAACGGTGGTGTCTTAACTCGACGCACACCTGACAGCAGCTGAAATCGAAAAATCAAACTCTATCCGGCATGAGACAGCAATTTGCGCACAGGATCTGGTCTCGCCATTAACCGGAGCCTGCAGCGAGAGTAAATTTACCTCCGTAATAACAAACCCTCATTCGGGTGGGTGTGAGGATGAAATCATGGGTCGTGGAAAGGGTTCCGAGGGGATCAATCTTATTAATTGCCCAACACCGCCCAAAGGCCGAGGTTAGAGAGCGGTGATCATTGAGTCTGAGAGACGGCCTGGAGGAATGTTATGACCTATGTCTGTAAATTAAACATGGGGAAGGAACATGAATATCATTAGGTTGTTAGGGCAGGTTCAGAGGTTAGCGATGGCCACTGCAGATGCAGCGCATAAACCAAGTTATATGAACTCTTGATGATTGAACAGTTCATGAGACAGCTGGGCTAGGCCATCTGCTGAGGATTTTACTTGTCATATCCCCTTGAAAGGAAGAAACTATACTCAGGGTACGCAAAGAGCCGTGGTTTGGAAGGTTGCCAACTGACGGGACAACTCGGACCACGTGGTCAGCCCAATGTGTCTTTGGTGTGGAGTGGCTGACTGGTGGTCTGAGAGCTAGGCTGCAATGGCTCCTTCTTAATGTTGCTTTTATAGCAGTCCCACTCCGTGGGATCCGAAGCAGGAGTGGTGGTACGCCCAGGAGCGGCTCCGGCCGCGCCAGCCACTTGCGCCCTTTCCTATATCCGGTTTTTATGACTCTGTCTTGACACCGGGATCAGGTGGGGGCGAAAGAGAGAGTGCGGTAGCTGTAGCGCAAGCCTACTATCACTCAAAACTAATTCACGCGCAAGTCACCGTCCCTGCACCACCTGGTGTGGAGCATACGGTGGACATCGTCAATATCGACGGTCGAACTATCGTATAAGATTAGATGCTTCCGTGACATTGTTTTTTTCTAGACTAAGTTTTTATTGTCAACTATTACTGAATTGTGAATAGCCCTTAAATATGGTGGATTTCCTAAGTAAGTTCGATATGCCTAAAAAACAACCTGTAGTTGGCATACAAAACATGAAGACAAAGCGTTTTGGCTGTCATGCTATATACGTGGAACGGAGTGCTGGAAAGACAAGGGAAGCTGTTATAGATATTTCTGACTTACTTATCGTTATGATTTGGTGTTTCCTCAATCCAAGACAGTTTACTTTAGATACAGGACTTTTTCCTTCTTATTTAAATCGATGAAATGTGATACGGTAGTAGTCCATTCAAAGATCAGGTTACCCAACTTCTTGTCAACCCGCCCCCTGCGACGCAATCTCTCAGGAATTTCTGAAAAATATGAGTTCTCTCATTGAATGCGTTGATCAAGAGATTAGCTGAATTCTATCAACTAAATGCCTGCATTGTCAAAATTTCATGCAAATACGCGCAGGTGGGTTGGTAACTTGCGTAACTTTAAAGCACTGTTGTTTATAACGACAAACCACAAATGTGTGCTTATTAACGGCACAACTCAATTTAATCACCATATGCAGCAAAGGGTTTGAGGTAGAGTTTTTTAAATAAATGCTCTTATTATGAAACCGATGTCTGGGTTCTCTTTCTCTCAAGTCCCCTACAGTAAGAAAACGGAAGAATAGGATTTTACAAGGCTAATAAGCCGGAAGTAACCATTTGAATCTCGTATGTCTCGGTTGGTTATGCTATTCTGCTTGTATGCATTTTAAATAAAATATTCGTGATTATATAAGGGCAATCAAATGCAAACTACTTAAATATTTTGGTATAATCCCTACACAAATTCTACTTAAGTCATATTTCTTTTGTAAAATCCAGATTAAAGAGTTTCAGTTGACATTTCATGAGATAGCTTATGTGTATATAATTCCAGAGGAATGTGGTGAATTATATCAAATGCATATTCTCATTGGGTTCCATGATGCTCAAAACAACGTTGGCCATGCTGCCAATTAAATAATTTTATCCTCTTGATGATTTGGTGGGCAACTTGTCCTGAAAATATATTCAATAGATGAAGATATCCCACAGCCAAATTAACCACGCTCTGCGAGTCGATCATTATTTGTTGGCAAAGGTTCATTTGACAGTAGAGAATTTATCTAAAATTTCACAGGCAACCAGATGATTCCAGCGAGGTTCAAGCTGCCTATACACGTCGCCAAAAAAACTAACTTTAAAAAATGTTATCATATTAAATATTTAAGTTTGGCAAAATATCATGAATAAACTGAGCCGTTTTAATCAGAGCAAAACTTGTAGGATCCTTCAAGATGAAGGAAGATTCACATTTTGCAATGGAATGTAGCGATGCATATAGTATAGAAAGTTGCGTGCAAGTAAAATTTGAAAATGGCAAATAATCTTTCAGGGGAACTGGTTGTGCTCAGGCACCTGTGGTGAACCCTTTGTCGGAAAAGTTAAAGGGAGTCGATAGGGAAGTCCAAACCAATGTCAACGAAGAATTTTAGACGAATACACATATAGTTGGGTTTGCTTCGTAAACGATGGACTTGTTTGACAACCTCTCAACGAGCCCCGTCAGCAGCCACACAGAAGCTAGTAGTATAGGCAGCAGAAAATTAGCAACGAAGACTTTGGAGACTGGAATGACCATTTCTAGCTTATTAGTCTTGAAGTCTCGTAAAAGCTTATTACTCAAAATTCTCAGTAACTCGAACTTTAAGAAAGTAAAAGCAGACAGTGGCATCGAATAACAGCATGAACATCAAACAATGGTGGAAACTCGACCCATTAATTATGCTTTGAACGAGCCCACGCATGCGTGGGTGTTCCTTATAAACAATGAAGCCATAAATTGTCGTAAGTTATCAAAACCATCTGATGCGTGGGCTGTCGACAATTACGGAAGATCAACTGACCGAATACACTCAAACTTATGATCGACGCACTCGCGCGGAGCCCAATAGAGTGGCAATGCCAGTCTCAACGAATGGAGAGCTCCTCAACATAGTTTATATATGAAGAAGTATAATTTTCCAAATGGATTATTACATTTCAACTGCAAAATAGTTTAATGTAAATAATATGTTAATAAAGGAGTTGAAATCAGTTGTTACTTACATTCCTTCGTTAAGAAATTTGGAATCTTAAGTGAACTTTTCCATACTGCACAGTGCGTCAATTCAATAACTAAGAAGTAAAAATAATCCCATAAAGTTTGTCATACTACCACCTCAAATTTTAATCACGAAATTTCATGAGTTAGGCAATCTTCTGTACTATCCTCTGTAAAACATGACTAAATAAATAGCATGTAGCTTTATCCACTGATTTGCAATACTCTTGTAAGTCCAAATACATTTAATCGATAGCATGCATTAAAAGGTTTATTTTATTTTTAGGGATAGAATCTGTATCTTTTTGTTCAAGTAAAATCTTACATTTATACACGCTATTCCAAAAAGGTATTATAGAAAAACAAATTTTGCAATATATATGGACAAGGTAACATGAATAAGTGAAACAATAGAATAAACGGACATAAAGTGCAGTTTTTACCAGTGATTTACAATAGTCTTGTAAATATATTTGTCAAAAACGATTGTAGAATAGGTTTCTTTTTTACTTATTTGGTAGCAAATTACGTGTTTTTATGAATGGTTAACAGAAAAAATGAGTATCTTTTAGTTTTCGCAAGGTGTAAAATTTGCAGATTAAATTTTTACGCAACCTGCAGTTACACGCGTATTCAGTGTTTCTGGAATACAAATTGTATGTTTTGTGTTTTAGAAAATCTTGCATTTAAAAACGCTATTACAAAAGGGAACTAAGGGGCTCCTAAAATATTGCAATGGATATGGACCAGGTTGTGTATACTTTGCAAGGGGTATAACTCAATTCTAAGATGGAGTGCTTTATGAAAGAAAACTTCATGGTCTTAAAAAATCTATAAATATCAATTCGTTGTGAACAGTTTGCCTGTACACAATTCAGTAAACGTTTACAATATAATCTTCATATAGGAAAAACAATGCTACGCAAGCATCTGATCTTATACACACAAAATTAAAACCCACGATCTTAGTTCCACATTCTGAAATCTGATGCCGTAAGCACTCACAAAACACCAGCACGCTCAATTTCGATTCTGCACGGTCGTATCTTCATTCGGACTGAAAACGTTCCCAGGACACTTACTTAAGGCTACGGGCAGAAGTTCGCTTTCAGTGCAAGTCTTAAGCGATAATCTTTTCGGGCAAGGTGTAACCGGTCAACGTCATTTGAGTTGCGTAAGCAGAACGAAATGGCCAGTCATTTCTTTAAATCTACGCAAATTTATACGCCCGGTGATGCATTAGCGAAATCTTATGTTGACTGAATTGACTTATCAAAAGAGCGTTTATTGAATCAAGTTCGAAATTATTACAGGTGTCCATCTTCAGCATTCAGCCTCAATTACACATAAATAATGCATGCACCTGGGAGGGAAAGTGAGGTTTATAAATAAGAAGCATGGGTTTGTGAATGCGTCCAGGAGAACGATAAGGTCGGAAAATTGGAGGACGAGAAAGTGGACGAGCACGTGGTCAAGCACGAAGCATAGGACGTGGTCCAGGAAGTGGAAGAGGACGTGGTATAGGAAGTGGAATAGGACGTGGTCTAGGAAGTGGAATAGGACGTGGTCTAGGAATTGGAACAGGACGTGGTCTTGGAAGGGGACGGGGAAGAGGTCGAGGAAAAGGACGGGGTAGTGGACGAGGACGTGGGAAAGGACGTCTACGATATTGTGCGGCTGCTAGTACACTTTCACCGTCAGAGTATGCAGGATTGGGTTGCACTGAGTTGTAAGCCTTCAATGGGCCTTTCGACTGTGTATCCTTGACTCCAAGAGTTGTCAAGGTATTTCCAATAAAGCTGTCATTCTCTTCAGTTTCTTGTAGGCCACTAAGAGGTTCTGGGGTCGGGTGTGCCTCTGAACCAATGAGGCCAGAAAATACTAGGAGGGCAGAGAACAGAAAGACCACAGATTTCATGGCACGTTATGAAGTAGCAAATTAGACTGTCTGGTCAACTGCATTTGCCGCTTTATATATCGACACAAGTGATGCATGTTTACTATCCGGTCATTCTACCCATGCAAGTGTGCAATCTTGTCGCAATATAAACGTTCATTTATAATGCACGTTTTATATCCTACAGAGCATGGTAGTTCAAGTGATGACGACGAAATGTGAGCGATTCGCAAGATTGCCGATCGGTGATTTCGAACTAAATAAACGAAGATCACAGATGGACTTCGCATATTGCGCTTAATTAAGCACGAATTGCTTGGTCCGCTGAACGATTCACTCTTCGTCGTAGACGTCGAAGTGCAGTTCGACTCATCACACCAAGGCAAGGATAGAGTATAGATTAGTAAAGTAATGAGGTCTGGTTGCGTGCTTAGTACTATGGGAACAAGTAAAAATTTCAGCAGACATTTGATTGCTGGCATTTAATTCCCAAAATTGTCTGGAGCAAACCCAATCAATATTCGGAACCGTGCCACAACGATAACTGAATTATTTGAAATCCGTTCGTTAAAATGTTGTTTCTTGATTATACGGAGCATGGTTCTTCAATCAGTGGCAAAAAAATATGTGCTTTTCGCAAGGATTCCAAACGTTCATTTGAGCTAAATGAGTAAACTGACAGAAATTGCTTATCATATATCACTATCCAGTTATTTTCCTCAAAAAAGCACGAAAGCTGTGATCACCTGAACGATTCACAAATTTGCCCTCGAAGTTTGGGCAATTTAAACGATAGGAAAATCTCGCTTTCCCAGGCCAAATTAATGCTTTACTATGGGAATCGTTTTATTAAATTTAAGAAATGTATCACATTGGTATAGAATCCCTTGTCAAAGAGGTAAACTCAACTCTACTGATTACTTAATATTCAATTCAAATGTGGAAGCCTGTTAAATGCCAGCACAACAGCAGACAGAAATGGTGACTGCAGCCGCGGTGGTTGCGTACTCAGTGGTGTGTTCTGACTCCCTTGCGTCCAACCCGTCCACCTCCGGTCTTCTAGACTCTGATTTGACACCGAGCACAACATGTGATGAAAGATAGAGTGCCGTAGCTGCAGTGCAATTCTACTATCTCTTAAAACTAACCCACGTTGCCATACATTGACGGTGTTTCGTAGGCAGACTGCCGTCTCCTAAGACCGATGGGGATCGGCATCTTCCACCGGCCGGAGACACCATTCATCATCTTGTTATGAGGCTTAAGGCCCCTCTTCCCCGAGGTGAAACAACAAACGTCATCTACCGGTTCAATTCAATTTCTGCGCAGACAACTACATTGGAGAGACTGGGAAACGGCTACAAACCCAATTCGGAGAACACATAAGGTCAGTAAGAAGAATGGACCCATTGTTTTGGTGGCGGAACACTGAGCAGACTCTGGACGCACGTTCGCCTTCCAGAATGCCGAAATTCTAGGTCGAGAAGTGACTGCGTGGCAAGGGAAACAATCCAGGCCTGGCAAACGGGAACAACCTCCATCAATCATTGTGTTACGCTTCCTACGGCCTACCAAGCACTCCGAACGCAGCTCAATGATCAAAAGGACCAAAGTGAACATGGGTTTAACGTGTATCCAAACATCGGTGAGTCAATGGCGGACACGCACGCAATCGCAACACAACCCAGACCCGACGAAGGAACAGTTATCGCCCTCAGCCAGCTCAACCACTTATCCGGCAGGTGCAAATACACAGGAAGTCGCGATCGCAACCAAGATTAATAGCCTGGGATGGCAGCTTCGATCGATGGGGGTACTGATGATTACTGGCAATTTTCTAACGCCAGCCCCCAACCAGATTGAGAACAAGCCATCACCCGCCCTCCCCATGTCCACCACGGACCCCGTGTACAGGCAAAGGATGATCGCCAAGGGTGAAACGCCACCCTCCTCATCAAGCAGCATGATGACTGAGGATCTCCACCCCTAACCCGGCCACTCCTCCGTGCCAATTTTAAAATCATAGTAATCCCGTATTACCCATAATGTTACCACGTATAAATGCTGTTAGGAGCGGTAGAAGACAATCTTAGTTGGGATGCCATCGTGACCAGTGTATGGTGAAAATTTAACAGACTTGCTATGCGGCGGTTGACGCAAATTCTAGATTTGGAGAGACAATAAGAATAAAGACAATAGAACCGGAAGGAATCCTATTCAGGTGACTATGAGGCCGAGGACGCCGCCTCCACACCACCCCGAAAATAGGGCTTACATATTTGTGAGACAGTTTAACTGTATTTTTGTATGTGTATAGTATTGATGGTTAAATTTCAATGTGATCGTCAAATGAATGGTTGCGTAGTGACATGAACAGTATCCTAATTTGTGACATTTTATTTCACCAGACCCGGAAAGGTTTAAACATCCGCGGGTAAATGTGTCATGAAGTATTGTAACTTGGATGAAGTTCAATGGCCTTTACGCCTTTTCAATGGCATCATGCTTCTTCCTCGTTCATAAAATCCGCAAATCGTTCCTATTACTTAATTGGATATAAATCATTACCTCTTTAAGGCATGGTTATTGTCAGAATTATTTTTTTGAAGACTGCTATCCGTTCCTTAACGGATTTGTGCACAGCAAATTACCGTGTATTTTTGGCGGAAGAACGAGGAGTTTAACCAAATGGAATCTGCAGTCTTACCTTTGAATTTCCTTACTCACGAGGCATGTTGCCGGACCCACAGTGCACTTTGCTTTGGGCAGTGGCCATCTGTTGAGATCATTTGGTTTATCGAAACAAATGTTGCAAGTTTCCTTCTAGGTGTGATCTGTGTGGTGGAAATACCTAACGAAGGCTTCTCTTCTTTGAAGGTTGCTTCCATCTGATTGTGTTTTACAGGCACAAAGGACGAAAGATACCCGAGCAGTCGGTGCTCACAGGCCACCTACAGTCGTCTTGACCTTGTATTATGACAGGGACACGGGGGTGTGCTAACATTTGCGTAGGAGGAAGTGGCACAAATTATGCACCACTGCTTCATCTGATGTACGCAACATCAACATTGTATTGAAGACTTTGACTTATCAAGAGCGTTGTAGATTCATAAACCTCGATCTTCTGACGTTTCGCCGATTTGCATAGGCGAATCTTTTTGTAAGTTAGGCTTTAAGTAGCCACGCTTTCAGTCTGCTTACTACTTTGGAGCGCTTTGACCAACAGTCGCTGCGAGGCCTTCTCATTTCTTCCTCTGGCATGTACAGCTAAATGGTGTCACTTCTTTTCTGATTACAGCATTCCACAAAATGTTTGTTGACTGAAATCAATTATCAATCGCATCCTGCATTAAGAACCATTTCCACAATTTCTGAGAGCCGAACCCACCTTATTGTGTTGGAGGTATCTTTGCTACCTCTGTGTGGCCTCATAGTGAGGGGAATTATGTTGGCTCTGGTTTCATGAATGGCCACTCTATAAGATGTCATGAGAAAAGACCCATTGTACGAAATCACCCCACACGGTGTCCCCCAAAGTTTAACAGGAGTAAAGATGCGACCGTTCTTAAAAGAAGGCAGATTGTGGTTATAAAATTACTATATCGTTATTAAGCAATACTTATTTTTTTAGAATAGTGGCAAATCCCGGAAACGTGAAAAATTAAGTGAGCTAATTAAACTGAGGCTTAAAATCGACAGAATGCTTGTTCATGTAAAAAAACGAGTAAAAAACACTACAACTGGACTTCATTGTGAAAATAATCCTTTAGTGTGTATAAAACAGAAGTTTTCTTCCAGATTAAGGGCAATGGAAAGTATGGTCAGTACAAAACAGCCTTAATTTTTAGTATGTATTCAAACACGGTTTCACGAGAATTGACGGCTTCTCCTTCTGTTTATTCATTGTCTAAGATGCGTTTGACTTAGGCAAACAGATTTTAAATTGGTTGTGCTAGCAGAGTAATCACAGGAATAAAATATTTGATAAGCTCGAATGCGGACTGGTTGGTCAGTGGCTAATAAATTTAAATAGAATTGTCAAGTGAAATCCGATTTAGTCCTATATGACCCGGTTGTTACTTATATAAGCAGATCTTAAGTGAACTCCACATCAATGAACAGTTCTCTGCGTATCTACTTAGTTCAACGAACAAAAATAATCCCAAAAATGTTTGTGCCATAGTAACACCTCAAATTTTGTTCCCGAACTTTTCATGATTTAGACAATCTACTGTACTATCCTCCGTTTAAAAATGAGTACTTAGACAGCATGTAGCTTTCTCCAATGATTTCCAATACCTTTAAAAATTCAAATATATTTTATCGATAACATGCATAAAATATGTTAATTTGTACACCTTTGAAAGGAAACAATGCCTCCTGAAATTTACTACGTGAAGAAAGATTATATTTCAGTTTAAACAAGGCGTATAATCTTCTGAAAAAGCTTGAACAAAGCCCGCAGCGTTTCACGGATACAAGCTGTATCGTTTTTGTGCAAGCAAATCTTACATTTCTGTATGGTACTGCAAAGAGGTAATATAGGATCGTAAACTTTTGAAAAGGGACAAAGGACCATGAATAAAGATAAAATTGAATGACCATTTATGGCGTGCAGTTTTCACTAGTGATTTACAATACCCCTGTAACTTTAAAAATATTTGATCGAAAACGAGTGTAAATAGGTTTCGTTTATTTATTTGGTAGTAAATTACGCCTCCTTGAACGGTAAAACTTAAAGAAAGAGTATCTTAAACTTTTAACAAGGTGTATCATTTCCAGAATAAAGTTGAACACATCATGCAGTAACACGTGTATTCAGCGTTTCGGGAATACAAATTGTATATTTTTGCATGAGCACACTCTTGCACTTTTACTCTATTCGAATTTTATTTTACACTTAATCAGATCTCCTCGGAGATGCTCATGTTCAGCTTGACGGAGAACTTGATTTTTCACATGTCAAAAGTTTGACTTCTGGCTTTGGAAACGTGAATTCTGAATGGAATATTTGAAACATTTAGTGATAACTACTTTAGGGCGTTTATATAAATTGCGGACTCCAAATATGAAGGTGCGTTCACCAGAAGAGGTTCCTTTTGTGGTCTGAATTTTGAAAAGCGCCGTCGTTTGACCACGTTCAGAATGTGAAGAATCGTCTACGCCACGACGAAAACTGTTTGACAAAAATGTCGCAAATGCCGATGATGAAGCTTAATCGAAACCTAATATACATTTAACCTGCGTCACCGTTATCCGACATATAAGTAATTAGTGAAATGTCATTACTTTTGTTAGTAAATATTCAGTTCTAAAAGCATCCACGCCCTCTCTATCAGAATGATCGTTTCTTTACTGCTCTAAGATTTTGCGGGAAGGCAGTGTGGGCTAAATGTGCGTAACTGAAGGTTTCTTTTGAAATTCATGATATTTATTAATTAAGCAATCTACTGTTTCGTCCGCAACCACTCTCCTCCATCGAGTGTATCTCCGCCGTTTGAGCTTAATGATTGATTTTCACAACCAATTATCGAATAAAATTATTCGCTTAAGTCTATGTCAAAGAAACCTTTATACTATCTACCGACCATCAACAAACTACTTTAAATGCCTACGCAAAGGGTGCTATCAACGGCCGTGGTAATGGCTACTCTTTTAGCAGACTCAGCGCGTCTCTTCTTCACTAGCTGCCTGCAGGTACTGCAATTGCACGCCTTCCCAATGCCCTGATAACTGTCCTACTCTTCCTGCAAAGTTGGCATAAGGGCGACAATCACGCTCTTCCAAAAATACCTCCTTCACCGAGCTTAAGTGTGCTCAACACACTGCCGACGTCTTGAAAGAGTCGAGGATAGGAGGCGTAGGAGGAACTCATGGACGAACATTCAATATGCCAAGATTTGCAATTTGTTATGTTCTGGTGCTAGCTTTTTTTCTCGTGCATAATTTTTATCCACTGTGAATGGAGGTATATTTTTCTGCAGATTTTTAAAATGAAACATTCAAAGTAAAGTGCATATATACATATATATGTATATAAACATCACTCTCATCATTCTCCTTAAGCACATTATAACCGTCCATAGCTGACCAGTTGCAAATGGTTTTACTCAATTGTAAAATGGAGTGCTTTATGAATGGACACCTCACGATCTTAACAATGCGTAAATATCAACTCGTTTTCAAAACATAAAAAGATCCTCGGCTTCAAATAAAAAATTAAAATAAGACGTCATTTTCTACCAATATATTACAAGAAAGGATATTTATATGCATTTTTCTATATTATATACTTGGATTTATAAGGGAATTAAAAGGGAAATTAAAATTGGGATAAGTCCTAGTACACTACTGCTTCAATAATATTTTCTTAAAAAGTCCAGAATTCTGAACTTCGGTTGAGATAGCGAATGTGTGTATATTTCCTTCGAGAGGAATGTGGTAAATTTTATCAAATGCAACTTCTCATGGGTTCCATGATGCTCAAAAAATATACGACAAAACATAAGCCACGCTGCCGAGCTGATACGTGGCAGGAGCATGAGGTTATAAAAATAATCTCAAAATTCATTTGATTAAATTGTGCAAAATAAGGTGGCCTCAGTGGGATTCGAAGCCAAGTTAGCAAGGGGAAGGCTACAGCTTTAGCCACTTGAGCTACGAGCACCCACACAGGGCCAACAATTGACTCACACATCGAACCGGTTACCAATCCAGACTATTAAAACTTATTGTATCCATCAATTCTGATATTGTTCCCTGACTTTACACGCTTATTTCCTAAGAAATCAGTTTAGAATACACCAGACGACTACCAGCCGCAATTAGGAAATAAGAGGTTGTGACAGATATTTATACCATAATTGAATTAATGGGGAAAAAAACTCGATGGCATTGGTTGGAGTTGAACCTATGGCTTCAAGGGAAGGCTTTAGTACAACCAACGCTCTAATCCCGATTTTTTTGAGGCAACACTGGTGGGAGCCATATGTTTAATCACACTTGTGTCAAAAAAAGCATCTTCGTGAAGACAGAATACATATATTTTTAGCCACTTCAAATACAGATAGGTCAATATTTGAAAGGCGAGACCATTGTCTACAAGGGCTAAGGAGTAGATGGTACACTAGAAGTAACTGTGATGCCCTTAGCACTCACATGCACCAGTTAACTCAATTTGGATTCCACACGGCCGTATTTGAAAGAAGACTCACATTTTTCTAGGACGTGTACTGGGGCGCGGTCGATGTGGTTGACGAGGGCATGTACGAGGGCG